>CM077088.1:174658962-174743574 GCA_039513925.1 Platanthera zijinensis
TGTAACCGCCTATTTTCTTATAAAGGAAAGCCCGCCGCAGGAGAGGCTTTCAGCCGCGCGGGCGAACTCTGGTGTTGCCGCTGGTAGCGGCCCTTTCTCTCCTTTCTCTGCCCGGTTTTATCCGCCATTCTAGCCGCTAGTAACCGACTAGCCGACATTTTTTCCCCATTTCTTCCCCCAGTGCTCGACGGTTAGCTGGTGGTGCTCGTCTTCCCCGTCGATTTTCGTGCATCAAACACTGGCGGCAAGGTTACTTCTGGCGTACAATGAAGAAGGACTCTGGGGCCTATGCAAGAAAATGTGTTCAATGCCAGAAATTCGCCCCTCTTCAGCATCAAGCAGCTCAATCTCTCAGATCGATCACAACCCCTTGGCCCTTTGCTGTTTGGGGAATGGATCTCATTGGCCCTTTTCCCATGGTAAGTGGGCAGCGGCGCTTTATTATAGTTATGATCGACTACTTCAGTAAGTGGATTGAGGCTAAAGCACTGGTAAAGACGACAACCCAGGTCGTGAGGAATTTTATTTGGGGTGAGATAGTCTGCCGACATGGGATCCCTATGGCAATAATCACCTAATGGACCACAGTTCAATAATGCGGAGATGATAGACTTTTGCAGGCAGATCGGAACAGAGCTGCGCTTCGCATCAGTTCATCATCCCAGAAGCAATGGTCAAGTAGAAGCGGCTAATAAGCAAATCCTCAACCTGCTTAAGAAAAAGGTTCAAAATCTCAAGGGCATTGGGCTGATCAACTTCCCTCAGTCCTCTGGACCCTGAGAACAACACCTTCATCTGCAACAGGAGAAACCCCGTTCAAGCTTTCTCACGGGTCCGAGGCATTGATTCCTGTTGAGTTTGAAGTTCTGTCGCCTAGAGTACTGCTTGCCAGACAAGGCACGGAGGATTGGCTTGAGTTGAACAGCGAGGAGATGAGGTTCAGTTGGAGCATATCGAAGAGGTCAGAGACAAGGCTGCTATCAGGCAGGAGGAAGTAAAAAGAAGAATGCCCGTTACTTCGATAAGAACGTAAGGATCAAACACTTTCAAGTGGGAGATCTGGTTCTTAAAAGGTCGATGCTGCTGAATCAGAGCAGCTCAGTTGGAAGCTTAATCCTAGCTGGGCAGGACCATTCATTATCAAGGAAGCACTTCAGAATGAGGCCTACCGGTTGCAAACGTTTGAAGGAGAAGACATCAACATGGAGCGGAGATGACCTAAAGCTGTTCTTTTCCTGAACCTCTTTTCTTTTCTTCCTGTGTAAACTCTTTAAGAGGTTCACTATTAATAAAATTCCTTGCCAACACTTTTATCAAGTATCTTTGTGTTTCAAGCGTTGACAGTTAAATATATGGAGCAAGGATAACTCTAAACTTTCTCTCTGAACTCTCTATTTTATGGTTATACGAATCTCTCAAAATTGATACTTGTCTAAATACTCATACTAACACTTCTTTGAATGCCTCTTCTTTCTTACCTCCTCGAGCAACTCCCGACAGTTGCTTGATGCCAGGAGATATCGCCGTGTTCAGCAAAAACCTCCCTAGAACCGTTGGTGTCAGCATAACACCACGACGACCACGTGTTGCGGGGAGATTTCGCACCGTGTAGTGGGAGCCTACCAACTCTAGTGCGGTAGGATACTGGATTTCGGATCCGGCTAGTACCTAACCCCACTTCTGCATTATGGAGAGCGAAGTGGAGGTCAGCTCTACCATGCCACTTAAGGGATATTGTTACAACCCAGATGATCGCACGGGGAATGCAATGACGCTCCGCCGCACCTACCCCCAGATCATCTTAGGGTTGTGACTCTCGAACACTCCTAGGTACCCTCAAGCAGTGCCTGCAGAAGACCCACAGTCTTGTCGATCTCAAAGGAAAGCAATGCCGCTCCGGCCGTACCTGCCCGAGAGATCGACCTAGACTGTACTTCAGGCAAGAGGGCAGTGAATTGAGTTATTGAGTCTGCAGACCCCGAGGTCCAGTGAGGAAAGCAATGCCGCTCCGGCCGCACCTACCCGCTTGGCCTCCGGACTGCGGCTTTCTTCTTCACAGGGGTTGTCATTATTGATGAGTGCGGACTCCAGTTGCCTTATCCGCTCAGTCCGCCGTCCCTTGGTGATTCTGTAATTCATAACCTTGTGAGGAAAGCAATGCCGCTCCGGCCGCACCTACCCCGCTTGGTTGTGAATTACAAGTCATTTCTGGTATTGTTCATTAATGAAGTGCGGACTCCAGTTGCCTTATCCGCTCAGTCCGCCGTCCCTTGGTTGATTCGGTAGTTCATAATCTTGTGAGAAAGCAATGCTGCTCCGGTCACTCCTACCCGCTTACTATGAATTACAGGTCATTTCTGATGTCGCTAACTGAGGCAGTGCGGACTTTGGTTTTCTAATTCGCCTAGTCCGCAGAATTTGTTCGATGCATACAATATACTTAGAAGAAATTCAAGCGCGAATATCTGCGGACGGTGACCCTAATCCATCCAGTTCGCTTATTCATGATATTTGGGTTAGCAGATTATGGTTTTTTCGTTATCTTAGTTCTCGCAAAAACTGGCAAAAGTTCTGTGAAATGCGGACTGAGAACTGAACTCGTCCAAGTCCGCATCATTCGTCTCTTTCCCAAGGAATACATTCTGTTCATATTATAACAAGATTGTGGTTATGAATTTCAGCTAGCAAAGATATAAGTGCGATCTCTAAAGCATCAGCGAGAAACAAGCAGAAAATCTCAGAAGATATCAAAAATATCCTTTTTTATATATATTCATTCAAAAATTACATGTCCTGGCGGACTCGCGTAAAGTCCGCCCTCCCCCTTACATTAAAGAAAACCAAAAATTACAATATATATTCCTTCTTCTGTCCTCTGCTTCTTGTCCGTAGGCTTCTCAGGGCTCGACCCATCCACATCCACTATAGGCGAGTAGCCGCCTAAGTCACTGCTGCTGCTGTCGTCAGAGTGAGAAGCGGCTGAGGGTTCTGTTCGCGAGCTGCTCTCACCAGAGCTGGAGTTAGCGGACTGATCCGACTGACCTCCTTGCTGCTGACTTGAGGCCACGTCTTCAGCAGTTTCCTCGTCAGCAGACTCCTCCTCCTCCTCGTCATCCTCGGCAACCGCTTTCCCCTTATCAGCTTGCTCGAACTCGGCAACTTTATCCTTTAGCTCCGGGAAAAGCTTCAGGAAAGGAATAGAGTCTACCCCAGCCTTCGCGTACCCATCGCTGATGACGCGCTCAAGCGCGACCTCGACGCTTTCCCTTACAAAAGGAAACATGGCCTTTTGAAAGTCTGGGTTGGTCACCTCATATGCGATCTGCAAAAGAAATCAAAACATCAGTCCGCGAAAGATAAGCAAGATTAATGGCGATTAACTAAGCACTTACGGCCTTGTCTTCTTTATATTGATTAACTTTTACACCAAGTCGCTTATTCCTTTTTTCAGCGAATGGCTTTCCTTCTTATGCCGCGCATTGTCCCTAAGCAGCTCGCGCGTAAGCCTGCCTAAGAAGTGGTTGGTGACGGCGGCGTTCGCACTGGCCTGCGCAGCGAGAAGGGGGAGGTCATCAGGTGCCACACCTTGCAGATCGCGGAGGTTTTGCTTCCCGTACAAGGCGGACAGGGCGATGTGCGCATGGCGAGATGGGCGCGGGCTCCTCGAAGAGGGAAGAGCCGTTGATAGGCGGACATACTTTTTTTTCTCATGCCAGTGGATCATGGGGTTGCCCCTCAGATCCTTCTGCTTCTCGCCGAAGCCAGCAATGTCGAAGCTGCCATCAGAAGAATAACCCGCGGCGGGGTCTCCGTCTTCCCTCCTCTTTTTTGCGATTTCTTTTCTCCTTTCCCCTTGCGTAGGAGTCTGTCCGGCAGGCGCAACGGGCAGATTTGCGGGCACCGCCAAGGTCGCTGCAAGAGAGAAAGTTAGCTAAAATTCCCAGGTTGTTGCGGATACAAAAGTCGCAAGACTTACTCTCTTGGCGGCTAATAGTATATAGCCCAGGCAGCAGCGGGATGTAATAGTCAACATCCAGCCTCGCTCCGTCAAGGAACTTGACGATGGCGGCCTCGGCATCGTTCAGCCGCACGCTCTTGAAGTCAGCATCTACGCGCAGCTGCGGACTGGTATGAAGGAACCCCAGGTCGCCTTCAAAGATGAGATACCTGGAGGTCCAGTTGTGGATCTTATTCGGCAAGCCCACAACTTTCATTCCCCTACAGTAGAAGTAGATGATGCCTTTGTACTCAGGGTCTCCCGTCGGGGTAATAGAGCGAACAGAGAAAATCTTCCTGAAAATCTTCAAGGAAAATTCAACCCTCTCAGCTCGCAGGTAAGCAATGAAACTGCAGATGGCAACCATACTGTTCGGGGCAAGCTGGCCCGGAACCACCCCATAATGCTCAAAGATCTCCGCGACCTCCCAGAGCAGGGGAAATTTGAACCCGCAGTCAAAATGATCTATTGGAATTGCGAGCTGGGTAGCGGTTGAAAAATTCAGTCGTTCGTGGTGTTCGGGGAGCGCGCGAGTACGGGCGAGCCCGCCATATGAACTCCCAAAAAAGCCTCCAGGTCGGCTTCGGTTAGCCTACTCCTTTTATGATCAGCAGCGTGGAAGGCGGCTGCGGCTTCAGTGCGTGCGGATACCATGTTTTCAGACCGCAAGTCTTCAGCTCCCACTGCTTTCTACACAAACAGAGAATGACAACCCTATTTATATAAAAACCGTCTGACATGACAGCCGTCAATCCGCTCAGATCGGTCAGCCAGTCCGCTCAGCTCGCCTCTTCCCTGTTTTCCCTGCAATATCAGATATTTCTCAAGGCTTTGCGGATTCAAAGCCAGTCCGCTCAGCTCGCCTCTTCCCTGTTTTCCCTACAATATCAGATATTTCTCAAGGCTTTGCGGATTCAAAGCCCCCTCAGCTCGCCTCTTCCCTGTTTTCCCTGCAATATCAGATATTTCTCAAGGCTTTGCGGATTCAAAGCCAGTCCGCTCAGCTCGCCTCTTCCCTGTTTTCCTTGCAATATCAGGATATTTCACCAAGGCTTTGCGGATTCAAAGCCAGTCCGCTCAGCTCGCCTCTTCCCTGTTTTCCCTGCAATATCAGATATTTCTCAAGGCTTTGCGGATTCAAAGCCAGTCCGCTCAGCTCGCCTCTTCCCTGTTCTCCCTGCAAATAATTGCGAATTCACAGGAAGCCACAGGGATCGCAATTTTCTAGTAAACAAGATAAGCAAGCATAAAACGCCTGCCCGCATAACTTACATTCCACCACGGGATTATCCGGAAAATAATAGTATGCAACAAGCAAAGTAGCATCACAGCACAGATACAATCATACAACAAAGAGTTTCAGCAACAATATTATACAACTTAAAAAATAATAGAAAATAAATGTTTTGGCCTTAGCGCCTTCCACGGTCTCTCAGAGCAGGTCGCGCCTCCTCCTCCATTCCAACATGAGCGACCAGGTCATCTCCCTCGCAAGATCTCGCAGTAGAGCTGGAAAACCAGATGGTGCATATTATTGAAGGTGCGGTGCATATGAGCCATGTCTCAGACTACCCGCGGAAATGGAATCAATTGAACTGCCGGGGTTGGATCTGCGACCACCGCGGCTGCCCGCTTGCCGCAGGGGCTGATCCCTCCCCACAGCAGGCTGAGACGTTTGCGATCTCACCCCTGCGGCTTCGCTTACTTGCTTTTTTCCTTCTCTCGCCAAAGCCAAATATTTATTCCTATAATGGCGGACATCTCCGCTCAGTCGATTTTTCTCCTTGTTCGCTCCTTCGAGTGCGGATGAAAGGCCGGCGACCTCGCTTTCTAGGATCTTTTCCCGCGCTTTGCTTTTCTTCAGTTCAGTTCGAAGCTCGCATAACTCTTCCTCATATTTTTTCGCTAACAGTGCGCTGTCTTCTTTAGCAGGCAACTCCTCCTGTGTGAGCTCATCAGTAGTCCGCTCCGCAGCCTCCGACACGTTTGGTGGCGTGGGCATGATCTCGCCGACCTCGACAGAATCAGGCGTGGACTTTTGAACTACAACAAAGAAAGTGAAATCGCCTCAGTATCCAGGCCGCAATAGCTCCAAAAAAAAAGAGAAAAGGGAAAAGGTTTTTATCCACTTTTGGTTATCTTTGCGGCGATCTGACGACTATCAAGGATAGGTCGCCTCACGCGCTCCGGATCAAAAGCCTCTAGGCGACGCCTCCATTCACGACGGACTAGTGCTCTTGTCTCGGCCAGCGATCTGCTCGAGGCGACTATGTCATCAGTTTCTGTAAGGATCTTGACTGGCCGCGACTTTCGTGGAGGGGATTTGTACAACCAAGAGCTCTGAAACCGCTTGGTCGCCGGCTGCAACTTACCAGATCGCATCAGCTCGGCAGCAATCTGAAGATCCTCAGTCCGCTTATCCACCACGAGCTTCTCCGAGGCCGCTTCAACCTTCGCCTTCATCATTGCGAGTTTCTCCTCGGTTTTCTTCCTCTCTTCAGCTGGAAAAAAAAGAAGGGTCGTCAAGATTTTCTCCTCCAGTTGCGGTATCAGGCTGCAGCACCTCCAGTAGAGAGCGATTTATACTCGCAAGCTGATCATTATCTATAGAGTCGAGTATCTCAGTGGTTGATAAGCTGAGCGTGGAAGGGGGATCACCTTCTGCGAGCAGAGGATCGGGAGTGACGAGATCATCTTGGACTTCCTTTTCTCGCGGCCTATGCTGCAAGCTCGCAGCTCCAGTCCGCTTGGAGATATTTTTCTCTTTTCTAACTTTCAACTTCTTCTCTACCCGCTCGGCGGCATTACCATCTCTCTTCCTCTTTTTCTTCTTCTCAGGAGTCTTCTCTAAATCGATGAAAACCGGCTTTGGTTCAGGAACTGAGTTTGGAGCGACAACCAGCGCCAAGGAAGATACTGGCTCCACAACTTGCTTTTCGATGGAACTGTTGGTCGCGTTTTCAGCGGACTCCTTATCTCGCTCCTCGGCAACCTCCTCTCCCTTTCCACTATCGGCTCACCAGCAGGAAGCTTCTCCTCGATCCTTTGCTGCTGGACTTTCGGCGATGAAACTTCCTTTTCCGTTTCTATCCGCAACATGATAGTCCCGGAAGGAGAGCGATGCACCTCCATGCTGGAGGAGTTCGCAGGGTTTTGGTCAGAAACGGAGGGCGGATTCGGTTTCTCCCGTAGAGGACTTAAAGGAGCATTCGCAGTCTTTGCAGTATCGCGGACTGGATCTTGCTTCACCTGGTCTGAACTCTCCCCCTGGTGGCGGGCAGGTGCATCTTTTCGATGGCTCGATTTCTTAGGCCGGGAACTCGCTTTCGGCTTCTCAATCGGAGCAGCCATGCTGCCGAAGAAGGACCCTAGCCTCGCCATGCCGGACTGGAAAGTCGAGACCGCAAGTGGTGAGTAACGACCCGTCGCGCAGACAATTCTGACAGAAGACAGTGCTTCCGGCAGTAGTATTTATAGCACCAATAGCATTAATGATAGTTGCGGACTCAGCGGTTAAGGAAACATTTTCGGAATTTTCCAAAACTCAAAATTGTGCGGGGATTATGTTAACCCCAGAATCCGCAACATTTCCAGCTAGGCATCTTGCCCTTCCCTCGCTGAACTTAAGTACTCAGTTCGCCCAGCTCGCCAGTGGACGTGGTCCGTCACCTAGGCGGACTCCAGAAATCCGTCCGCTCAGGTCGCCCTCAGTTCCCAGCTCTGCTAGATCGGCGAGTCAGGCTCAGCCCGGCAAGCTCCGAGTCAGGCCGCCCAGGTCGCTCAGGTCGCGGCTAGTTAAAAGTCACGTGCTCAGTACGACCAAGGGAGGTCTCCAGCTCGCTGGCCCAGTCGCCTGTCCCGCGCGGACTGCTTGTTCCTTCTCTTTTTTGATTCCCGTCACCGCTGCCCGGCTCTTTTGTACCCCGGGCAGCCGGTTATTTTAGCCCTGCCCGCTTGGGCAGGCCCCCAGCCTATAAATAGGGGGAAGTGGTGCACTCAAAGGACGCTGACTCGAGCCCAGGAGCCCACTTGTTAAAGGCTGCGGACTCGAATCTCTGGCTTTGCGGTCTCCAGCTTGCTTTCTGCTTGGCTTTGCTTTTCCCTTCTTGTAACCCCTTCTTTGTAATCAAAAGTAAGCCCGTCGCATGAGAGGCATTCAGGCCGCGACGGGCGAAGTCCGGTGTTGCCGTGCTCCACGGCTCCTGCTTTTCTGTTCCTTTTCTAGTCCGCCAAGTAGACTGCTACTCGCAGTTTGTTTTTCCTTTTTCTTCCCCAAGTGCTCGAACGGTTAGCTGGTGGTGCCCGAGTCCGTCGCTTTTCGTGCATCAACAGTTAACTGCTGCTCGCAGTTTGTTTTTCCTTTTTCTTCCCCAAGTGCTCGAACGGTTAGCTGGTGGTGCCCGAGTCCGTCGCTTTTCGTGCATCAACACTTGCTATGATGGTGACTGCGGAGGAGGTGTTGGCGGCATCCCTTCCTCCAGCCTTAGCTGTCAGGGATGAGATGTAGGTGGGATTGGCATTTTCTCCCTCAATAAAGTGATTGGTTATTGCTATCAACTCTTGGTAGGTAGACGGCGCCTTGGTTTGAACTTCAACGGACCTTCCCGGAAGCCATGAATCAAGGCAACCTTATAGTAGTCGGGGTTCACATTCCTCACCCCTGGATCACTTTTTGAAAACGATCAACGAATCGTGCCACTGATTCGTTGTCTCTCTGCTTGATATCGAAGAGGGCTGCCGGCCCATCTTTCCTTTTCTTCGAAGTGGCAAATCTCAGGAGGAGTTCGCTGCAGAACTCGGCAAAGGAAGAAATTATGCCTGGAGGTACCTCATAGAACCACTCCCTCACTTGCCCCTCGAGGGTGGTGACTAGAAGTTTGCACTTTAGGGCATCGGAAAGGCATCTCAAAGCGACTGCCCCCTCGAACGCCTGCAAATGGGAAACTGGATCAGTTTCCCCCGAGTAAAAGGGGAGACGCGGTTCTCTGAAATTGTTGGGTGCAGACTCCCATCGGATTCTATCAACGAAAGGAGAGGGGGTGTCAAGTTCGGCGGATAAGTGGACTGGCGCCCGGGGTTCCGCGGGTTCTGCGGACTGCCGATCAGCCGGGGGTCCGCGGGCTGGGGCTTCCCTGGCCGCTTCCCTGAAGAAATCCATCAAGGGAGCGAACTGATCATTCTGAGGCTGCAGGGGAGTCGCGGGCTGAGCTTGGTGGCGGGACTAAGGAGTTGCTGTAGGTGACCGCTGAGGAGGTGGGCGAGCTGGGGCTTCAGCAACGTTCTCCGCGACCTGGGGAGCAAGCCGATGAGTCAGCGCGACTAGAGCTTGGCCAAGGGTATCGAGCCGCTGATCAGTCTCTCTGCGAGATAGCTCGGCTTCCCAGCGAGATTGTTCCAGCGCCTCCCACAATGAGTCCTCGGGCGAGCTAGAGCGGTCGGACGGCGAGCTCGGCGATCTGACATCTCTGTCCGCAAACATAAAAAACTGCTTGTATCTTAAGGTTGCGTGTTAACTATTGATGCTCGAAATGCATAGGACTCGGGCACCACCAGCTAACCGTTCGAGCACTGGGGAAAAAAGAAAAAGCAAACTGCAAACAGTAGTCTACTAAGCGGGTAAGAGAAAAGAGCAGAGAAGCCGTGAGCTACGGCGACACCAGACTTCGCCCGTCGCGGCCTGAATGCCACTCTTGCGACGGGCTTGATTTTGATTACAAATGGAGGGTTACAAAAGGTGGAAAGGAAATTGTGCGAGAAGCAAGCCGGAGTCCGCAAAGCTCGAGATCCGAGTCCGCAACCTTTAACAAGTAGGCTCTTGGATTCGAGTCAGCGTGCCTCGGTGCACCACTTCCCCCTATTTATAGGCTTGGGGCCTGCCCAAACGGGCATGGCTAAGATAACCGGCTGCCCAGGGTACAAGAGAACCGGCAGCGGTGACGGGAATCAAAAAGAAAAGAACAAGAAGTCCGCGCGAGATAGGAGGACTAGGCTTGCGAGCTGGAGCAATTCCTGGCCATCCGGAGCGCCATCTCCCTGGAGTGACGCGGCCTAGGCGGACTGGGATTGCGAGCTGGAGCAATTCCTGGCCATCCGGAGCGCCATTTACCTAGGGTGACGCAACCTAGGCGGACTGGGCTTGCGATCTGGCGAATGAGCGATCTTGAATTCTTTGTGGAGCGGTCTGGGCGGACTGAGGATTGGAGTCCGCATTTGGGGTATCTGGGAGACCTGAGTGGACTGAGAATCGTAGTCCGCGGCTTGAGATGCCAAATGACGAATACATCGTTCGTGTTGCGGATTCTGGGGTTAACAGTCAGGACCGCAGAAGCCGCTGAGTTCGAAACATTAATTTGAACTCTTTATTGTATAATCTGGTGTCTGAACATTATCTTTGCTTTATTTGCGTTGTGATGCGGCTTTCACTTTTTGTATGACATTATTTTTTAAACTTGAACAATCCTGTTGTGATGCAAATTATGCGGGCTGATTTTATGTTTGCTAATTCTATTACTTTGAAAATTGCGATCTTTGCGGACTGCCTGTGAGTTTGCGATTACTTGTAGATAATTTGCAGAAAAACTGGAAACACGCAGGCTGCGCGGACTGCCTTTGAATTCACAAAGCTTTGAGAAATTGTCTGAATTTGCAGGGAAAAACAGGGAAGAAGCGAGCTGCGCGGACTGAGCAATCGATCTGGGCGGATTGGCTGTTGTCATGTCAAAAGATTTTTCTATAAATAGGGTCTTTATTTTCTCTTTGCATAGGAAAAAGTCGAAGCTGAAGCCCTGCGGTCTGAAAAGATAGTATCCGCGCGTACTGATACCGCAGTCGTCTTCCATGCCGCTGAGCACAAAAGAAGCAGACTGACCGTAGTCAATCTGGAAGCTTTTCTGGGTGTGCACATGGCGGGCTCGCCGGTGCTCGTGCAGCTTCCCGAGCATCAAGAGCGGTTGAACTTCTCCACGGCTACCCAGCTCGCGGTGCCCATCGACCATTTCGATTTCAGGTTCAAATTCCCCCTGCTTTGGGAGATCACGGAGATCTTCGTGGACTATGGAGTGGTTCTAGGCCAACTCGCACCGAACAGCATGATCGCCATCTGCAGCTATCTCGCCTACCTGCGATCTGAAAAGATCGAGTTTTCCTTGAAGATCTTTATAAAGATATTTTCTGTCCGCTCCGTAACTCTAAGAGGAGATCGCGAGTATAAGGGTATCGTGTACTTCTACTGTAGGGGTATGAAGGTTGTGGGCTTGCCGAATAAGATCCACAACTGGACCTCTAGGTACCTCATTTTTGAGGGCGACCTGGGGTTTCTCCAGACTAACCCGCAGCTGCGATCAGATGCCGACTTCAAAAGCGTGCGGCTGAGCGATGCCGAGGCCGCCATCATCGGGTTTCTTGCTAGAGCAAGGCTCGACGTTGACTACTACATTCTGCTGTTGCCCGGACTAGACACCGTAAGCCGCCAGGAGAGTAAGTCCCGCGGCGTTCATTTACATCCGCAACGACATGGAACTTTGGCTAGCTTTTCTTCTTGCAGCGACCTTGGCGGTGCCCGCAAACTTGCCCTATACGCCATCTGGATAGACTCCTACACAGGGAGAAAGAAGAAAAGCGATTGCAAAGAAAAGGAAGGAGGACGGGGATCCCGCCGCGGGTTATTCCTCCAGCGATAGCTTCAACATTGCGGGCTTCGGTGAGAAGCAGAAGGATCAAAGGGGCAACCCAATGATCCATTGGCATGAGAAGAAGAAGTATGTTCGCCTTTCAACAGCTCTCCCCTCCTAGAGGAGTCCGCTCCCATCTTGCCACGCCCATATCGCCATCTCTGCTTTGTACGGAAAGAAAAACCTTCGCGACCTGCAGAGTGTGGCCCCTGATGACCTTCCTCTGCTTGCCGCCCAGGCCAGTGTGAACTGTGTCGTCACCAACCATTACATGGGCAGGCTTACGCACGAGCTGCTTAGGGAAGATGCGCGATATAGGAAGGAAAACAACTCGCTGAAAGACAGAAATAAGCGACTAGGCGCAAAGATTAATCAGTATAAAGAGGACAAAGCTGTAAGTGCCGGTTAATCGTCGTCATCTTTGTCGCTTATCTGTAACGGACTGACGTTTTTATTTCTTCTGCAGACCGCATATGAGGTAACCAACCCCGACTTCCAGAAAGCCATGTTTCCTTTCGTCAAGGAAAGCGTGGAAGTTGCAATCGAACGCATCATTAATGATGGGTATGCGATGGCAGGGGTGGACTCTATTCCCTTCCTGGAGCTGTTTTCAGAGCTGAAGGACAAGGTTGTTGAGTTCGAGCGAGCTGCTAAGGGGAAAGCGGTTGTTGAAGACGATGAGGAGGAGTTCGCCGATGATGAAGCTCCTGAAGATGTGGCCTCAAGTCAACAACAGGGAGGCCAGTCGGATCAGTCCACCAGCTTCGGCTCTAATGAGAGCAGTGAGCGGACAGAACCCACGACTGGTTCTCATTCCAGCGATAGTAGCAGCAGCGACTCGAGTGGCTACTCGCCTGCGGTGGATGTGGAGGGGTTAAGCCCGTAGAAGCCTGCAGATAAGAAACAGAGGACTGGAAAGTAGACAATGTAATTTTTCGGTTTTTAATGTAAAGGGGCGGACTCTGCACGAGTTCGCCGGAACACGTGTTTATAATATATTTTCGAATGAATAGAAAAGGATATTTTTTGATGTCTTATAAGATGTTCTGCTTATTTCTCGCTTGTACTTAGAGGTCGCATCCTTATATCAATCCGCGTCATATAACTTTCTAGCATTTTAAAACTCTTGCTGAAATTGCTTAATCACAGCTCGCTTCAACATTAATAGAATTAATGTGCTTTCTTAACAAAGGGAATGAATGAGGCAGATTCTGACGAGTTCGGTCGGCAGTCCGTGTCTTGCAGAACAACCTTTGCCAGTTTTAAGAGAATCAAGATGACGAAAGCCGCAATCTACTAAAATAATGTTGATATGCAAACTTGGCAGACTGGTATCATCGTTCGCTGATATTTATAGTTGAACTTTTTCAAATAAATAATCATTAAGTTATATAAACTGAATTAGTCCCGTGGACTAGGCGGACTAGAAAACCGAAATCCGCACTTAAATTAATGATAACAGAAATGACCCATAGCTCATAACCAGGTGGGCAGGTGCGGCTGGAGCGGCATTGCTTTCCTCACCGGGCTATGAACTATAGAATCAACTCAAGAGGCGGCGGACTGAGCGAACTAGAGAACTGGAGTCCGCACTAAAACAAGTGATAAGAGAAATGACCTATAGCTCATGACCAAGTGGGCAGGTGTGGCGGGGCGGCATTGCTTTCCTCACTGGCTATGAACTATAGAATCAACCCAAGAGGTGGCGGACTGAGCGAACTGGAGAACCTAAGTCCGCACTAAAACAAGTGATAAGAGAAATGACCTATAGCTCATGACCAAGTGGGCAGGTGCGGCCGGAGCGACATTGCTTTCCTCACCGGGCTATGAACTATAGAATCAACCCAAGAGGCGGCGGACTGAGCGAACTAGAGAACAGGAGTCCACAGTAAAACTAGTGATAAGAGAAATGACCTATAGCTCATGACCAAGTGGGCAGGTGCGGCCGGAGCAGCATTGCTTTCCTCACCGGGCTATGAACTATAGAATCAACCCAGAGGACGGCGAATTGAGCGGATAGGAAAAACTTGAGTCCGCACTGAACTGAATAATAATGGAAAACCCCTACGAAGAAAAAAGCTGCAGACTTGTGATCAAGTGGGCAGGTGCGGCCGGAGCGGCATTGCTTTTCTCACAAGATCTCAAGATCTGCATACTTAACAACACAATCTACTGCCCTCTTGCCTGGAGTACAGTCTAAGTCGATCTTTGGGCAGGTGCGGCCGGAGCGGCCTTGCTTTCCTCTGAGATCGACAAGACTGCAGGAATCCTGCAGGCACTGCTTGAGGGTACCAAGGAGTGTTCGAGGGTTACAACCTTAAGATGATCTGGGGGCAGGTGCGTATAGCATTGCTTTCCCCACGCGATCATTTAGGTTGTAATGATATCCCTTACATGGCATGGTAGAGCTGACCACCACTCCGCTCCTCCATAATGCAGAAGTGGGATTAGGTACTAGCCGGGATCTGAAATCCAGTGTCCTGCCGCACTAGAACCGGTAAGCTCCCACTACACGGTGCGAAATCTCCTCGCAACACGTGGTCTTCGTGGTGTTATGCTAACAACAATGGTTCTAAGGGAGGTTTTTGCTGAACTCGGCGATATCTCCTAGTTTTAGGCAACTGTTGGAGTTGCCTGGGTGGCAAAAGAGAGAAAGCACTTGAAGAAGTGTTAGTATGAAAGCTTTTGATAAACATCAATTTTTGAGAAACTTGTATAAGATAAAAAAAGAGAGTTCAGGGATAGAACCGTTTAGAGTTGTCCTTGCTCAATATATTAACTGTCAACACTTGAAAAAAAGACACTTGATGAAGTGTTAGCAAGGAGCTTTTATTAATAACGAACCTCTGAAAAAGTTTACATAAGAGGGAAAGGAAAAGAAGTTCAGGAATAGAACCGCTTTAAGTCATCTCCACTCCATGTGTGCGGCATATCTTCTCCCTCATATGTTTGCAACCGGTAGGCCCCATTCTCAAGCGCTTATTTAATAATGAATGGTCCAGCCCAATTCGGATTAAGCTTCCCCACTGAGCCGGCTCTTGCAGCAGCATCGACCTTCTTAAGAATAGGATCTCCCACTTGAAAGTGTTTGATCCTTACATTCTTATCGATGTAGCGGGCCATTCTCCTTTTGACTTCCTCTTGCCTGATGGCAGCCTTGTGTCTAACCTCTTCAACATGCTCCAAGCTGAACCTCATCTCCTTGTTGTTCAGCTCAAGCCAATCCTCCGTGCCTTGCCTAGCAAGCAACACTCTGGGCGACATGACTTCAAACTCAACAGGAATTAACGCTTCGGACCCATGAGAATGCTTGAATGGGGTTTCCCCTGTTACAGATGAAGGCGTTGTTCTCAGGGTCCTGAGAACTGAAGGAAGTTGATCAACCCAACTGCCCTTGAGATTTTGAACTTTCTTCTTAAGCAGGCTGAGGATTTGCTTATTGGTTGCTTCTACCTGACCATTACTCCTAGGATGATGAACTGATTCAAAGCGAAGCTCTGTTCCGATCTGCTTGCAAAAATCTATCATCTCAGTATTATTAAATTGTTGTCAATTATCTGTGATTATTGCCATGGGGATACCGTGCCGGCAGACTATCTCTCCCAAAACAAAATTCTTCACGACCTGAGTGGTCGTCTTTGCCATCGCCTTAGCTTTGATCCACTTATTGAAGTTGTCAATCATAACTATAATGAAACGCCTCTGCCCACTTGCCATGGGAAAAGGACCAAGGAGATCCATTCCCCAAACAGCAAAGGGCCAAGGGGAGGCAATTGATCTGAGAGATTGAGCAGCTTGATGTTGAAGAGGAGCGAACTTCTGGCACTGAACGCATTTTCTCACATAGGTCTCTGAGTCTTTTTTCATGGTGAGCTAGAAGTAACCCTGCCGCAGGATCCTTTTTTCCAAGGTTCTTGTCCTCGAGTGACTGACTCCACACTCGCCAGAATGCATCTTACGAAGAAGAATGGTAGGAACTTCATCTTCTGAAACACACCTTGCCATTGTAGACAAAAAGGTTTTTCTGTAGAGAATACCAGATATCAAGTAATAATACGCTGCTTTCAACTTATATCTCTTCTTGTCTTTGACTGACTGATGTAGATCTCCGGTTGATAGGTAGAGGAAGAACGGATCCATCCAAGAGGAACGCTGATCGATTTGCATTAACTCTTCCTCATCCACTGCCGGGTTGAAAAGTTCAGAAGTTTTCCCTCCTGACGAGAGCCCGTACTTGGTAAGAACATCAGCCTCCTCATTTTCCGTCCTCGGGATGTGCTCAATAGTAAAACTTTTAAACCTGTCAACCTCAACTTTTACCAGCGAAAGATACTTCTTCAACACTGGCTCCCTGGTCTCGAAGTTACCAAGAACTTGTGAGGCCATTACATGAGAGTCAGTCTTTACATGAGCATGATCGATTCCGAGCTCTCTTGCGAGCCTCAAGCTGGAAAATAAAGCATCATACTCCGCTTGATTGTTGGTTACTGGAAAATAAAACTTGATGGCTTGCTCAAGCTTGACGCCATCCAGATTTATCAGAACTACCCCTGCTCCAGAAGAGTTTCTGCCTGAAGCCCCATAAACATAGATGGTCCAAGCTAAAGGAGAACTTATTGCCTTATCTGAGGTAGATTCTGCTGCGGCAATCAAGAAGTCTGCAAGTACCTGTGCCTTGATAGCTGTCCTGGGCACATAGGAGGTTTCAAACTCACTTAACTCGATTGCCCATTTGGTTAACCTGCCTGAATGTTCTGGCTTCTGTAGCACACTCTTCAAAGGTTGATCAGTAACCACTTGAATTGAATGCGCCTTGAAATAGGGATGGAGCCTGCGAGCAGACATAACTAATGTCAAAGCCAGTTTGTCAAGGATCGGGTACCTTGCCTCTGCAGCTTTCAGAATGTGACTGACATAGTAAACTGCGAACTGTCTCCTGCTCTCTTCTCGAACAAGAACAGAACTAACCGCCTCGGGACCAACTCCCAGGTATAAGAACAACATCTCCCCTACTCGGGGGCTTTGGAGTATGCGTGTCGAGGTCAGTTGCTTTTTCAGCTGCTCAAAGGCCAAAGAGCACTCTTCCGTCCATTGGAACTTGGATGTTCCCCGAAGAGTTTTAAAGAATGGCGCACTTTTATCTCCAACTCGAGAGATAAATCTCCCGAGTCCTGCTAACCTCCCTCCCAAATGCTGAACCTCTTTGGGAGAACGGGGAGGGGGCATATCAAGGATGGCCTTAACCTTATCAGGATTCGGGGCAAGGCCCTCGGGAGTAAGGAGATGGCCAAGGAATTTCCCCTTACTTGCCCCAAAAATGAATTTTAAAGGGTTAAATTTTATTTTATGCTTTCGCAGAGTGGAAAATGTCCCTGCTAGATCTAGCAAGTGTTGTGGAAGAGTCTTACTCTTAATCAAAAGATCATCCACATATACTTCAAGGTTTTTACCCTTTTGCTCTTTAAACACATGGTCCATCATGCGCTGATATGTTGCGCCAGCATTCTTAAGCCCAAAGGGCATCACAAGATAACAGTAACAGCCGTCATTAGTAATGAATGACGTGCGAGGGATATCGGGTTTATGCATTCTTATTTGGTGATAACCAGAGAACGCATCTAAAAAGCTCATAAATGGATACCCTACCGCAGAATAAACTAATAAATCTATCTGAGGCAAGGGGTAGAAATCTTTTGGGCACGCTTTATTTAAACGGGTGAAGCCTACACACATCCTCCACTTTCCCCCTAGTTTTTTAACTATTACAACTTTTGAGATCCACTCAGGATATTGAATTTCTTGAAAAAAAACGCGCCTTTAGGAGTTTGGCAACCTCCTTTTGATTGGCTCTGCCAGCTTGACTGCAACATCTCTTTTCTTCTGTTGAACTGGCTTGGCAGTTGGGTCGACGTTGAGATGATGGTAAGCCCCGTCAGGATCCACTCCTGGCATGTTCTCCGCTGACCAAGCGAAGACATCCAGATTCCTCAGCAAGAAGGATATCAACTCTGCCTTCTGATCTTCCCGCAGCTCGGAGTTGATGGAGAGCTTTCTTTCCTCCCCTTCTGCAATGGGAACTCCCAGCGTCACCTGGGCAGGTTCCAGGTGAGCGCTTTCACTATCAACAGTAGCTTCTGACGGAGGGGGAACTTCTGCTCCTGCTGGAAAAGCTGGGGGGCAACTTCAGTCATGTTGACTGTGCGGAGGTAACACTCCCGAGCTTGCCTTGGGTCACTTATGACCCTGCACTGACGACCATCTTTACAGAACTTGAGGGATAGATGATAAGTTGAGATTATTGCTCGATACTTGTTCAGCAATGGCCTTCCAAAAATAGCATTGTAGCTGCTTGGAGCATCTACCACTATGAACTGAATCTCCCTGGTCAACCCTCTGAGCCTCATCGGGAGTGTGACATTTCCCTCGACTTCTTTCTTCTCACCCGAGAATCCGTAGAGCGGCCCCTCGGTGGAAAGCAAAGGTTTTCCTGTTCTCAGGGCTTCAAAGGTGGTCTTGAAGAGGAGATTCACGGAGCTGCCAGTGTCAATAAGAATTCTATCGACCGTGAAATCTCCGATGGCTGCTTGGACGACAATGGCATCATCAAAAGGATTTGCAGTTACGGGAAGGTCTGTAGGACCGAAGGTGACAGTTTCTGAAGGAGGGGAAGAGGAAGAAGTAGATGCAATCTCTGTTCGGGAATGTCTTGACAGAGAAGACTTCTGGGAAGACTCAGCTCCTGCTCCGCCATGAATGTAAAAGAGTCTTCCCAAGACTCCCTCGTCGTCAACATCAATGCATTCACTTGGAATGTCAATAGGCCCATGACGGCCCTCATATTCTATCTCTATGCACTCCAGCTGAGCCTCAGCCACGTCCTTGCCCTTGGAGGTGGAAGGTTTCGAAGAGTCATTCTTCCTGCCCAGATCTTTGATCTTGCCTTCTGCAATCAGCCTCTCAACCAGCTGTCGAAGGGCCTTGCAATCTTCGGTCAGATGGCCCTTATCCTTGTGAAAATCACAGTACTGAGAGCTGTTTCTGGGCTTTCAATCTCTCTGAGGCCCTTGCCACTTTTCTTCTGCCGTCTTCTGAATTATCTGGACGACCTCTTCGAAGTCGAGCCCCAGATCTGCAAACTCCTCCACGGAGCTGCTCTCATGCGGATTTGATGCTGGCAAGGCACTCTGAAGGATGGGAAGTGCTTGGAGAGGTATGGCAGGGGTAGTGGCCAACGGTAGTCTCTGATCGTGAAACTGCTGATGGCCAATGAAGGGTTTCTTGTGACGAAGATTTCTCCCCCTCTGAGAAGGAGGCTGGAATTCGAGCCGAGGAGGCTTGCTATGGTACTGATTGCTGGAAGAGGAGTTGGGGGCATCCCTTCTTCCAGCTTTAGCTGTCAGGGATGAAATATAGGTGGGGTTGGCATTTTCTCCTTCAATGAAGCGATTAGCCATCGCTATTAGCTCCTGATAAGTCGATGACGCCTTTGTCGTTACTTTGAATTTCAATGGGCCCTCCCAGAGGCCGTGAATCAAGGCAACTTTATAATAATCGGGGTTAACAATCCTTACCCTTGGATTTCCTTTTGAAACCGATCAACGAACCGTGCCAATGATTCGTTGTCTCTTTGCTTGATGTCTAAAAGGGCTGGCGGCCAATCCTTTCTTTTCTTAGAGGTAGCAAACCACAAAAGGAGCTCGCTTCGAAGTTCAGCGAAGGAGGAGATCATGCCTGAGGGCAACTCATAGAACCATTCTCTCGCCTGCCCGTCGAGAGTGGTGACAATAAGCTTGCATTTTAAGGCATCAAAGAGGCTCCTCAATTCAACTACCCCCTCGAATGCCTGCAGGTGGGAAACTGGGTCAGTCTCCCCTGAATAGAAAGGGAGATGGGGCTCTCCTAAATTATTTGGCGCTGACTCCCATCGGATTTGATCAACGAAGGGAGAGGTGGTCTCAAAATCAGCAGAAGGGAGGACTGGAAGGCGAGGCTCTGCGGGCTCTGTGGACTGCCGATCAACAAAATCTGGTCGGCGAGCCGGAGTCACTCTAGCCGCTTCTCTAAAGAAGTCCATCAGGGGAGTGAACTGATCAGCTTGAGGTCGCAAGGGAGCTGCGGGCTGAGCTTGGTGGTGAGGCGGAGGAGCGGTCACATGCGATTGCTGAAGAGGGGTTTGACGAGCAGGGGTCTGGCGGACTAGAGCTTCAGCAATCTCTTCTGCGACCCGGGGAACAAGCAACTGAGTCAGCACTAACAGAGCTTGGCTGATTGTATCGAGCCGCTGGTCAGTCTCTCTGCGGGATAACTCGGCCTCTCAGCGAGACTGTTCCAACACTTCCCACAACGAGTCGTCTGGCGAGCTGGAGCGGTCTGAGCGGCGAGCTCGGCGGTCTGACATTTTCACCCGCGGATTTCAAAAAGCTGCTCGGATCTGATGGTCGCGTGCTAACTATTGATGCATGAAATACGAAGGAGAAAACGAACACCACCAGCTAACTGTTCGAGCGCTAGGGGAAGAAAGAAAGAAACCAAACTGCGAGCAGCAGTCTAGTTAGCGGACTAGAAAAGGAACAGAAAAGCAGAAGAGCCGTGAACCACAGCAACACCAGACTTCGCCCGTCGCAGCCTGAATGCCACTCCTGCGATGGGCTTGATTTTGATTGCGAACAGGGGGTTACAAGAAGGGAAAAAGGAAATTATGCGGAAAGCAAGCTGGAGATCGCAAAGCTCGAGATTCGAGTCCGCAGCCTTTAACAAGTGGGCTCCTGGGCTCGAGTCAGCGTGCTTTAAGTGCACCACTTCCCCCTATTTATAGGCTGGGGGCCTGCCCAAACAGGCAGGGCTAAAATAACCGGTTGCCCGTGGTACAAAAGAGCCGAGCAGCGGTGACGGGAACCAAAAAAGAAAGAACAAGCAGTCCGCGCGAGACCGGCGGACTGGGCTTGCGAGCTGGAATCCTCCCTTGGTCGCGTCGGGTGCAATTCTGTCAGAAAAGTCGTGACCTGAGCGACCTGACTCCGTAGTTTGCTGAAAGCTGGCAAGATCTGAGAGCAAACCAAGGGCGACCTGGGCGGACTGAGAGCTGGAGTCCGCCTAGGTGGCTGGGATAAACACTGGCTAGCTTGCGAGCTGGGCGGACTGAGAGCTTGAGTCCGGCAAGGGAGGGGCAAGATGCCTACCTGGAAATGTTGCGGATTCTGGGGTTAACATCAGGTACTCGCATTATATGTTTATTTACCTTCTTTTGACTTATTTTTTTTTTGGAAAGAGTAGCAGTTGTTAGCGATTTCACCTCAGGTAATCGTGTTATATTTATACTTACCTGCTTTTGACTTCTCTTTTGAAGAGATTAGCAAGTGTTCGCGAGTTCTGTTCAGGTTCTTGCGTTATATTTTTTTTTACCTACTTTGACTTCTCTTTTGCAGAGATTAGTAGGTGTTCGCGAGTTCTCTTCAGATACTCATGTTATATATTAAATTTACTTACGTTTGAATTCTCTTTTATATAGATTAGCAAGTATTCACGAGTTCATATTAGGTACTCGTGTTCTATGTTTATTTACCTAGTTTTAACTTCTCTTTCGTAGAGATTAGCAGGCATTCACGAGTTCTCTTCAGGTACTCCCGTTATATTTTAAATTTAACTTGTTTTGACAACTCTTTTGTAGATATTTGTAGGTTTTCGCGAGTTCATCTCAGGTACTCACATTATACGTTTATTTACCTGCTTTTGACTTCTCATTTGGAGAGATTAGCAGATATTAGCAAGTTCAACACATGTACTCGCATTATATGTTTATTTACGTGCTTTTGACTTCTCTTTTGCAGAGATTAGCAGGTTTTCGCAAGTTATATTTGAGTACTCGCGTTATATGTTAATTTAGCTTCTTTTAACTTGTCTTTTGTAAAGACTAGCAGGTGTTCGTGAGTTCTCTTCAGGTACTCGCATTATAATTAAAATTTACCTGCTTTTGACTTCTCTTTTGCAGAGATTAGCAGGTGTTCACGAGTTCTCTTTTGGTACTCGCGTTATATTTTAAATTTACCTGCGTTTTGTTTCTCTTTTGCGAAAATTAACAAGTGTTCGCAAGTTATATTCAAGTACTCGCGTTATTTGTTAATTTAGTTGTTTTTGACTTCTCTTTTATAGAGATTAGCAGGTGTTTGCAAGTTCTCTAGAGGTACTCGCATTATATTTTAAATTTACCTGCTTTTGACTTCTCTTTTGCAGAGATTAGAAGGTATTAGCGAGTTCTCTTTAGGTACTCGCGTAAATTTTAAATTTACCTACTTTTTTTTCTCACTTGCGAAAATTAGCAAATGTTCACAGGTTATATTCGAGTAATAGCGTTATATGTTAATTTAGCTTCTTTTGACTTTTCTTTTGCGGAGATTAGCAGGTGTTCGTGAGTTCTCTTTAGGTACTCAAATTATATTTTAAATTTGCCTGTTTTTTGTTTCTCTTCTGTAAAGATTTGTATGTCTTCACAAGTTCACCTCAAGTACTCGTGTTATATGTTTAATTACCTCTTTTTGAACTATCTTTTGGAGAGCTTAGTAGGTGTGAGCGAGTTCACATAAGGTACTCGCGTTATATATTTACTTACCTGCTTTTGACTTCTCTTTTGCAGAGATTAGCAAGTGTTCGTGAGTTCTATTCAGGTACTCGCGTTATATATTTTTTTACCTGTTTTGACTTATATTTGCAAAGATTACTTTGTGTTCATGAGTTCTCCAAAGGTACTCGCATTATATTTTAAATTTACCTTCTTCTGACTTCTCTTTTAAAGAGATTAGTATGTGTTCGCTTCACCTTTGGTACTCACGTTTTATGTTTATTTACCTGCTTTTGACTTCTCTTTTGTAGATATTTGCATGCGTTCGCAATTTCTCTTCCGGTACTCCCATTATATTTTAAATTTAACTTGTTTTGACTTCCCCTTTGTAGATATTTGCAAGTATTAGCGAGTTTATCTCACGTACTCACTTTATATGTTTATTTACCTACTTTTGACTTCTCTTTTGGAGAGATTTGCAGGTGTTAGCGAGTTCACGTCAGGTACTCGTATTATATGTTTATTTATGTGCATTTCACTTCTCTTTTGCAGAGATTAGAAGGGGTTCTGAAGTTATATTTGAGTACTAACGTTATATGTTAATTTAGGTGTTTTTGTCTTCTCTTTTGTAGAGATTAGCAGGATTCGGGAGTTCTCTTCATGTACTCGCATTATATTTTAAATTGATCTGCTTTTGACTTCTCTTTTGCGAAGATTAGCATGTGTTCGCGAGTTCTCTTTAGGTACTCGCATTATATTTTAAATTTGTCTGCTTTTTGTTTCTCTTTTGTAGAGATTAGTAAGTTTTCGCGAGTTCAACTTTGGTACTCGCCTTATATGTTTAATTACCTACTTTTGACTTCTCTTTTGGAGAGATTAGCAGGTATTAGTGAGTTCACCTTAGGTACTCGTGTTATATGTTTCTTTACCTAATTTTGACTTCTTTTTTGCGAAGATTAGCACCGTTCGCGAGTTCTCTTCAGGTACTCGAGTTATATTTTGAATTTACTTGATTTTGACTTCTCTTTTACAGAGAATAGCAGGCGTTTGCGAGTTCTCTTCAAGTACTCCTATTATATTTAAAATTTAACCTGTTTTGACTTCTCTTTTATAGATATTTGCAGTTGTTGGCGAGTTTATCTCAAATACTTGCGTTATGTGTTTATTTACCTACTTTTGACTTCTCTTTTGGAGAGATTAGCAGGTGTTAGCTAGTTCACCTCAAGTAGTTGTGCTATATGTTTATATACCTTTTTTTACTTCTTTTTTGCAATGATTAGCATGTGTTCACGAGTTATCTTCAGTTACTCGCGTTATATTTTGAATTTACTTGATTTTTACTTCTCTTTTGCAGTGTTTAGCAGGTGTTCGCTAGTTCTCTTCAGATAGTTGCGTTATATTTCAATGTTCCTGTTTTTTGTTTCTCTTTTGTAGAGATTATTTGGTATTCGAGAGTTCACCTCATGTACTCGTGTTATTTGTTTATATATCTGCTTTTCACTTCTCTTTTGGAGAGATTTGCAGGTGTTAGTGAGTTCACCTTAGGTACTTGTTGATGCATGAAATGCGCCCTCAAATTCCGACAAAGGTAAAAGGAGGTAGGGAAAACTACAAGTAACCATTTACTAGAGGGTGAGAAAAGAGAAATAGTTAGGACCGCTGATCGAGGTGACACCAGTCTTCGCCCATCACGGCCTGAATGCATTTCTTGCGACAAGCTTTGCTTGATTCCAGAAAGATGTTTACAAGGCAAGGAAGAAAAAAGTAGGAAAGAGAGCAAGCTAGAGACCGCAAAGCCTGAGATTCGAGTCCGCACCCTTTAATAAGTAAGCTCCTGGATTCGAGTCAGCGTTCTTTACGTGCACCACTTCCCCGTATTTATAGGGTCGGGGGCCTGCCCAAATATTTGGGATAAAATAACCGTCTGCCCGGTGTATAGGAGAACCCGACAGTGGTGACGGGATACAAAGAAGAAAAGACACGCCAGTCCACACAAAGGGGCCGACTGGGCTTGCTATCTGGAGCTTGCATCTGCCGCTGAAGTAGGGCGCGATCGAGGCTGGTAGTCCGCGACTTGTGCGGGCTGATGCTAAAGTCCGCCTAGGGGAAACGACGAACTAGGGGCTGATCTCCGGAGACTTGCCGACCTGGGTGGACTAGATAATTGAGTCCGCTACTGAAGGATTATGACCTAGATATCTTGCTGAATGAGTTGCATATTTGGGGTTAACGTAATCCCCACACATTTTTAAGTTTCTGAAAACTTCGCAAATGTTAGCTTAACCTCGAGTCCGCAACTGTCATTAATGCTGCCAGCGCTATAAATATTCTCGGGCATGAAATGCACCCTCTAATTCCGTCAAGGGGAAAAGGAGGCAGGGGAAATTGCAAGTAACCATTTACTAGCAGATGTGAAAAGAGAAACAGTCAGGGTCGCTGATCGCAGTGACACCAGACTTTGCCCGTCGCGGCCTGAATGCCTTTCTTGCAATGGGCTTTCCTCGATTGCAAAAAGCTGGTTACAAGGCAAGGAAGAAAAGTGCAGGAAAGAGAGCAAGCTGGAGACTGCAAAGCCTGAGATTTGAGTCCACAGCCTTTAACAAGTAGGCTCCTGGATTCGAGTCAGCGTGCTTTATATGCAACACTTCCCCCTATTTATAGGGTCGGGGGCCTGTCCAAATATGTAGGGCTAAACTAACCGTCTACTAGGGGTATAGGAGAATCGGATAGCGGTGACGGGATACAAAGAAGAAAAGACACGCCAGTCCGCGCAAAGGGGCGGACTGGGCTTGCGATCTGGAGCCTCCATCTGCCGCTGAACCAAGGCGTGATCCAGGCTGGTGGTCCGGGACCTATGCGGGCTGATGCTGGAGTCCGCCTAGGGGGGAAACAGCGATGTTGATGCTCGAAAAGCGACGGACTCGGGCACCACCAGCTAACCGTTCGAGCACTTGGGGAAGAGAAAGGAAAAACAAACTGCGAGCAGCAATCTACTTGGCGGACTAGAAAAGGAAACGGAAAAGCAACAGAGCCGTAGAGCACGGCAACACCAGACTTCGCCCGTCGCGGCCTAAATGCCACTCCTGCGACGGGCTTGCTTTTTATTACCAAGACGCGGTTACAAGAAAAGAAAAAGAAAGCAATGGGGAAAGCAAGCCGGAGGTCGCAAAGCCAGAGATTCGAGTCCGCAGCCTTTAACAAGTGGGCTCCTGGGCTCGAGTCAGCGTGCTTTGAGTGCACCACTTCCCCCTATTTATAGGCTGGGGGCCTGCCCAAGCGGGCAGGGCTAAAATAACCGGCTGCCCGGGGTACAAAAGAGCCGGGCAGCGGTGACGGGAAACAAGAAAGAGAAGGAACAAGCAGTTCGCGCGGGACAGGCGGACTGAGCCAGCGAGCTGGAGACCTCCCTTGGTCGTACTGAGCGCGTGACTTTTAGACTAGCCGCGACCTGAGCGACCTGGGCGGCCTGACTCGGAGCCTGCCGGTCTGAGCCTGACTCGCCGATCTAGCAGAGCTGGGAACTGAGGGCGACCTGAGCGGACGGATTTCTGGAGTCCGCCTAGGTGACGGACCATGCCCACTGGCGAGCTGGGCGAACTGAGTACTTAAGCTCAGCGAGGGAAGGGCAAGATGCCTAGCTGGAAATGTTGCGGATTCTGGGGTTAACATAATCCCCGCACATTTTTGAGTATTGGAAAATTCCGAAAATGTTTCCTTAACCGCTGAGTCCGCAACTACCATTAATGCTATTTGTGCTATAAATACTGCCGGAAGCGCTGTCTTCTGTCAGAATTGTCTGCGCGACGGGTCGTTACTCACCACTTGCGGTCTCGACTTTCCAGTCCGGCATGGCGAGGCTAGGGTCTTTCTTTGGCAGCATGGCTGTTCCGATTGAGAAGCCGAAAGCGAGTTCTCGGCCTAAGAAATCGAGCCACCGAAAAGATGCGCCTGCTCGCCACCAGGGGGAGAGTTCAGGCCAGGCAAAGCAAGATCCAGTCCGCGATACTGTAGAGACTGCGAATGCTCCTCCAAGCCCTCTACGGGAGAAACCGAACCCGCCCTCCGTTTCTGACCAAAACCCTGCGAACTCCTCCAGTATGGAGGTGCATCGCTCTCCTTCTGGGACAATCATGTTGCGGATAGAAACGGAAAAAGAAGTTTCCTCGCCGAAAGTCCAGCAGCAAAGGATCGAGGAGAAGCTTCCTGCTAGTGAGACGATAGTGGAAAGGGGAGAGGAAGTTGCCGAGGAGCGAGATAAGGAGTCCGCTGAAAACGCGACCAACAGTTCCATCGAAAAGCAAGCTGTCGCTCCAAACTCAGTTCCAGAACCCAAGCCGGCTGTCATCGATTTAGAGAAGACTCCTGAGAAGAAGAAAAAGAGGAAAAGAGATGGTAATGCCGCCGAGCGGGTAGAGAAGAAGTTGAAAGTTCGAAAAGAGAAAAATATCTCCAAGCGGACTGGAGCTGCGAGCTTGCAGCATAGGCCGCGAGAAAAAGAAGTCCAAGATGATCTCGTCACCCCCGATCCTCTGCTCGCAGGAGGTGATCCCCCTTCCACGCTCAGCTTATCAACCACTGAGATACTCGACTCTATAGATAACGATCAGCTTGCGAGTATAAATCGCTCTCTACTGGAGGTGCTGCAGCCTGATACCGCAACTGGAGGAGAAAATCTTGACGACCCTTCTTCTTTTTTTCCAGCTGAAGAGAGGAAGAAAAACGAGGATCAACTCGCAATAATGAAGGCGAAGGTTGAAGCGGCCTCGGAGAAGCTCGTGGTGGATAAGCGGACTGAGGATCTTCAGATTGCTGCCGAGCTGATGCGATCTGGTAAGTTGCAGCCGGCGACCAGGCGGTTTCAGAGCTCTTGGTTGTACAAATCCCCTCCACGAAAGTCGCGGCCAGTCAAGATCCTTACAGAAACTGAAGACATAGTTACTTCGAGCAGATCGCTGGCCGAGACTAGAGCGCTAGTCCGCCGTGAATGGAGGCGTCGCCTAGAGGCTTTTGATCCGGAGCGCGTGAGGCGACCTATCCTTGATAGTCGTCAGATCGCCGCGAAGATAACCAAAAGTGGATAAAAACCTTTTCCCTTCTCTTTTTTCTTCTGGAGCTATTGCGGCCTGGATACTGAGGGGTCTTCACTTTCTTTGTTGCAGTTCAGAAGTCCACGCCCGATTCCGTCGAGGTTGGCGAGATCGTGCCTACGCCACCAAATGTGACGGAGGCCGCGGCGCGGACTGCTGATGAATTCGCACCGGAGGAGCTGCCTGCTAAAGAAGATAGTGTACTGTTAGCGAAGAATAATGAGGAAGAGTTATGCGAGCTTCGAACTGCACTAAAGAAAAGCAAAGCGCGGGAAAAAATCCTGGAAAGTGAGGTCGCCAGCCTTTCAGCCGCACTGGAAGGTGCGAACAAGGAGAAAAAATCGTCTGAGCGGAGATGTCCGCCATTATAGGAGCAAATATTTAGCTTTGGCGAGAGAAGGAAAGAAGCAAGTAAGCGAAGCCGTTGGGGTGAGATCGCAAGCGCCTCAGCCTGCTGTGGGGGAGGGATCAGCCCCTGCGGCAGGCGGGCAGCCCGCGGTGGTCGCAGATCCAACCCTGGCAGTTCAAATGATTCCATTTCCGCGGGTAGCCAAAGACATGGCTCATATGCACCGCACCTTCAATAACATGCACCACCTGGTTTCCCAACTCTACTGCGAGATCCTGCGAGGAAGTGACCTGGCTGCACATGTTGGAATGGAGGAGGAGGTGCGACCTGCACAGAGAGACCGCGGAAGGCGCTAAGGCCTAAACATTTGCTTTCTATTATTTTTTAAGCTGCTGTATAATATTGTTGTTGAAACTCTTCGTTGTGTGATTGTATCTGCGTTGTGATATTACTCTGCTTGTCGCATACTATTATTCTTTTTGGACAATCCTGTTGTGAAATGTAAGTTTTACGGACTGGTGTTTTATGCCCGCTTATCTTGTTCATCAGAAAATTGCGATCCCTGCGGGCATACCGTGAATTCGAAATTATTTGCAGGGAGAATAGGAAAGCGGCGAGCTGAGCGGACTGGCTTTGAATCCGCAAAGCCTTTGAAAAATATCTGATATTGCAGGGAAAACAGGGAAGCGGCGAGCTGAGCGGACTGGCTTTGAATCCGCAAAGCCTTTGAAAAATATCTGATATTGCAGGGAAAACAGGGAAGCGGCGAGCTGAGCGGACTGGCTTTGAATCCGCAAAGCCTTTGAAAAATATCTGATATTGCAGGGAAAACAGGGAAGCGGCGAGCTGAGCGGACTGGCTTTGAATCCGCAAAGCCTTTGAAAAATATCTGATATTGCAGGGAAAACAGGGAAGCGGCGAGCTGAGCGGACTGGCTTTGCGATCTGAGCGGATTGACGGCTGTCATGTCAAACGATTTTTATATAAATGGAGTTGTTATTCTTTGTTTGCGTAGAAAGCAGTGGGAGCTGAAGACTTGCGGTCTGAAAACATGGTATCCGCACGTACTGAAGCCGCAACCGCCTTCCACGCTGCTGATCATAAAAAGAGTAGACTAACCGAAGCTGATCTGGAGGCGTTCTTGGGAGTTCATATGGCGGACTCGCCCGTGCTCGCGCGGCTCCCCGAACACCACGAACGGCTGAATTTTTCAACCGCTACCCAGCTCGCAATTCCAATAGATCATTTTGACTGCGGTTTTAAATTTCCCCTACTCTGGGAGGTCGCGGAGATCTTCGAGCATTATGGGGTGGTTCCGGGCCAGCTTGCCCCGAACAGTATGGTTGCGATCTGCAGTTTCATTGCTTACCTGCGGGCTGAGAGGATTGAATTTTCCTTGAAGGTTTTCAGGAAGATTTTCTCTGTTCGCTCTATTACACCGACGGGAGACCCTGAGTACAAAGGCATCATCTACTTCTACTGTAGGGGAATGAAAGTTGTGGGCTTGCCGAACAAGATTCACAACTGGACCTCTAGGTATCTCATCTTTGAAGGCGACCTGGGGTTCCTTCATACCAGTCTGCAGCTGCGCGCAGACGTTGACTTCAAGAGCGTGCGGCTGAACGATGCCGAGACCGCCATCGTCAAGTTCCTTGACGGAGCGAGGCTGGATGTTGACTATTACATCCCGCTGCTGCCTGGGCTATATACTGTTAGCCGCCAAGAGAGTAAGTCTTGCGACCTTCGTTTGTATCCGCAACAACTTGGGAATTTTAGCTAACTTTCTCTCTTGCAGCGACCTTGGCGGTGCCCGCAAATCTGCCCGTTGCGCCTGCCGGACAGGCTCCTACGCAAGGGGAAAGGAGAAAAGAAATCGCAAAAAAGAGGAGGGAAGACGGAGACCCCGCCGCGGGTAATTCTTCTGATGGCAGCTTCGACATTGCGGGCTTCGGCGAGAAGCAGAAGGATCTGAGAGGCAACCCCATGATCCACTGGCATGAAAAGAAAAAATATGTCCGCCTATCAACGGCTCTTCCCTCTTGGAGGAGCCCGCGCCCGTCTCGCCATGCCCACGTCGCCCTGTCCGCTTTGTACGGGAAGCAGAACCTCCGCGATCTGCAAGGTGTGGCCCCGGATGACCTCCCCCTTCTCGCTGCGCAGGCCAGTGCGAACGCTGCCGTCACCAATCATTTCTTAGGCAGGCTTACACGCGAGCTGCTTAGGGACAATGCGCGGCATAGGAAAGAAAGTGATTCGCTGAAAGAGAGGAATAAGCGGCTTGGTGCAAAAGTTAATCAATATAAAGAAGACAAGGCCGTAAGTGCTTAGTTAATCGCCATTAATCTTGCTTATCTTTCGCGGACTGATGTTTTGAAATCTTTTGCAGATCGCATATGAGGTAACCAACCCAGACTTTCAAAAGGCCATGTTTCCTTTTGTAAGAGAAAGCGTCGAGGTCGCGCTTGAGCGCGTTATCAGTGATGGGTACGCGAAGGCTGGGGTAGACTCTATTCCCTTCCTGAAGCTCTTCCCGGAGCTAAAGGATAAAGTTGCCGAGTTCGAGCAAGCTGACAAGGGAAAAGCGGTTGCCGAAGACGACGAGGAGGAGTCTGCTGACGAGGAAGTGGCCTCAAGCCAACAGCAAGGAGGTCAATCGGATCAGTCCGCTAACTCCAGCTCTGGTGAGAGTAGCTCGCGAACAGAACCCTCAGCCGCTTCTCACTCTGACGACAGCAGCAACAGTGACTCAGGCGGCTACTCGCCTATAGTGGATGTGGATGGGTCAAGCCCTGAGAAGCCCGCGGACAAGAAGCAGAGGATAGAATAGGGGGATATATATATTGTAATTTTTTGGTTTTCTTTAATGTAAGGGGGAGGGGCGGACTTTACGCGAGTCCGCCAGGACATGTAATTTTTGAATGAATATATATATATAAAAAAGGATACTTTTGATATCTTCTGAGATTTTCTGCTTGTTGCTTGCTGATACTTTTAGAGGTCGCTCTTGTATCTTTGCTAGCTGAAATTTCACTGCCACAATCTTGTTATAATACGAACAGAATGCATTCCTTGGGAAAGAGACGAGTGATGCGGACTTGGATGAGTTCAGTTCTCAGTCCGCATTTCACAGAACTTTTGCCAGTTTTTGCGAGAACAAAGATAACGAAAAAACCATAATCTGCTAACCCAAACGTCCTGAATAAGCGAATTGGATGGACTATGTTGATGCAGAAAATGCGCCCTCAAGTTCCTGCAAGAAAGGAAGAAGAGAGAAAGGGACTGCAAGCAACCGCTTACTAACGGACCGAGGGGAAAAGGGAGGCAGCGCAGGATCGAGACCGCGAACGCCTGAGATTTGAGTCCGCAGCCTTTACCCAATAAATCTCTGGGTCCCCGTCAGCCTGCTTTGAATGCACCACCTCCCCCTATTTATAGATTTGGGAGCTTGCCCGAACGGGCAGGGAAAAAATAACCGACTGCCCGGGGCACAGAGGAGAAAGAACGGGCAGTCCGCGAGGCTGGCGGACTGAGCCTGCGGGCTGGGACCTTGGTCATTTTGAGCGACAGTCAGACTTAGGCGCGACTTGGGCGACCTGGGCGATCTGGCTCGCAGCTCGTCGGCTCGAGCACCTGGTATAAAATCGGCGACCTGGGCGGACTGAGACTCTTGAGTCCGGCAGAAAGGGGGGTGGATTGCTTGGCTGGAGATGATGCGGATTCTGGGGTTAACATAATCCCCGCACATTTTTGAGTTTTTGAGAAATTCCGAAAATGTTTTCTTAACCGCCGAGTCCGCAACTATCATGAATGTCGTCTGTGCTATAAATATCGCTGGGAGCCCCGTCATTTGGCATAACTGCTTTCGCGACGGGTCGTTACTCACCACTTGCGGTCTCTACTTTCCAGTCCGGCATGTCAAGGCTTGGATCATTCTTTGGCAGTATGGCCGCGCCGACTGAGAAACCAAAAGCGAGCTCTCGACCTAAGAAGTCGAGCCACCGGAAAGACCAGCCTGGTCGCCATCAAGGAGAAAACTCAGGCAAAAAAGAAACAGATAAGACTGCGAATGCTCCAAACCCTCCGCAGGAGAAGTCGAATCCTCCGTCCGTCTCTGACCTGAACCCCGCGAACTCCTCCGACATGGAGATACATAGGTCACCTTCTGGGACAATTATGCTGCGGATAGACACAGATAAGGAGATTTCATCGCCGAAAACCCAGCCGCAGCCGACCGAGGAGGAGCTTCCCGCAGACGAGTCGATAGGAGAAAGAAATGATGTGGCTGAGGAGCGAGATAAAAAGCTCGCCGAAGCTGCGGCAAAAAGTTCTGCTGAGCAGCCGGCTGAAGACCCTGCACCTTCATTGGCCCTAGTTGTTGCCCCAAGCTCAATTCGCGAACCAGAGCAGGTCGTTATCGTCCTAGACAAGACTCCTGAGAGGAAAAAGAGGAAAAGAGATGGTACTGTCGCGGAGCGAGTAGAGAAGAATCTGAAAGTTAGGAAAGAGAAGAACGTCTCCAAGCGGACTGGGGCTGCGAGCTTGCAGCATAAGCCGCGAGAAAAGGAAATCCAAGGTGATCTCGTCACCCCTGATCCTCTGCCCGCAGCAGGTGACCCTCCATCCACGCTCAGCTTGTCGACCACTGAAATTCTCGACTCCATAGACAATGATCAGCTTGCGAGTATAAATCGCTCTCTATTGGAGGTGCTGCAGCCTGTTACCGAGACTAGAGAAAAAGCTGCTGACCCTTCTTCTTTCCTTCAAGTCGAAGAGAGGGAGAAGTCCAAGGAGCAGCTCGCCATAATGAAAGCAAAAGTCGAAGCGGTCTCAGAGAAGCAAGCTGCGGATAAGCAGGCTGAGGATCTTCGGATCGCGGCTGAGCTGATACGATCTGGTAAGTTGCGGCCGGCGACTAAGCGGTTTCAGAGCTCGTGGCTGTACCAATCTCCTCCACGAAAGTCGCGGCCAGTCAAGATTATCACAGAAACTAATGACATAGTCGCCTCGAACAGGTCGCTGGCCGAGACAAGAGCGATAGTCCGCCGAGAATGGAGGCGTCGCCTAGAAGCTTTTGACCCGGAACGCGCGAGGCGACCTATCCTTGATAGTCGCCAGATCGCCGCGATGATAACAAAAAGTGAATAAAGAAATTTATTTCACCTTTTTGGGCTTGCTGCGACTTAGATACTGAGGCGATTTTGTTTTCTTTGGTTGCAGTTCAGAGTTCTGCGCCTGACTCCATCGAAGTTGGCGAGATCGTGCCTACGCCGCCAAATGTGTCGGAGGTCGTGGGGCGGACTGTTGCTGAGCTCGCACAGGGGGAGCGACCTGCTCAAGAAAGCGTGATGTTAGTGAAAAAATATGAAGAAGAATTGTGCAAGCTCCGAACCGATTTGAAGAAAAGCAAAGAGCGGGAGAAGATCCTGGAAGGTGAGGTCGCCAGTCTTTCATCCGCACTTGATGGGGCGAAGAAGGAGCAAAATCGACTGAGCGGAGATGTCAGTCATTACAGGAATAAGTACTTAGTTTTGGCGAGAGAAGGAAAGAAGCGAGTAGGCGAAACCGCAGGGGTGAGGCCGCAAATGTCTCAGCCCGCTGTGGGAGAGGGATCGGCCCCGGTGGTGAGCGGGCAGCCCGCGGTGATCGCAGATCCAAACCCAGCAGTTCAACTAATCCCATTTCCGCGGGTAGCTAGAGATATGGCTCATATGCATCGCACCTTCAACAACATGCACTACCTGGTTTCCGAGCTCTACTGCGAGATCTTGCGAGGAAGCGATCAGGCGGCTTATGTTGGGATGGACGATGAAGAGCGACCTGCCCCGAGAGTCCGCAACAGGCGCTAAAACTTTAACATTTGCTTTGAGCTGTTGTATAATATTATTACTCGAACATTATTGTATGATTGTATGTGTGCTGTGATGCTATTCTGCCTGTGGTACAATATTATTACTGTTTTTATTTGAATTCCGCAAGTTATGCGGGCTAACGGCTTGCTTATTTTCGTTCTGATGAATTGCGATTTCTGCGGACTTCCTGTGAATTCGCATATAGTGTTAATTGCGGGGAAACAGGGAAGAAGCAACCTGAGCGGACTGGGCGATCGATCTGGGCGGATTGAAGACTGTCATGTCAGACGATTTTTCTTATAAATAGGGCCTTTATTCTCTTTTTGTATAGGAAACAGTCGGAGCTGAAGCCCTGCGGTCTGAAAGCATGGTATCCGCACGCACTGACGCCGCAGCCGCCTTCCATTCTGCCGAACATAAAAGGAGCAGGCTGGCCGAAGACGATCTGGAGGCTTTCCGGGAGGTGCATATGGCGGGCTCGCCCGTACTCGCGCGGCTCCCCGAACACCACGAGCGACTGAACTTCTCGACTGCCACCCAGCTCGCGGTGCCCATAGATCACTTTGACTGCGGATTTAAATTCCCCCTGCTCTGGGAGATCGCGGAGATCTTTGAGCATTATGGGGTGGTCCCGGGCCAGCTCGCCCCGAATAGCGTGGTGGCCATCTGCAGCTTCATCGCCTACCTGCGGGCTGAGAGGGTAGAATTTTCCTTGAAGGTTTTCAGGAAAATCTTTTCTGTCCGCGCCATCACTCCAACAGGAGACCGCCAGTACAAAGGTATCATTTACTTCTACTGTAGGGGGATGAAAGTTGTGGGTCTGCCGAATAAGATCCACAACTGGACCTCGAGATATCTCATCTTTGAAGGCGACCTGGGGGTCCTCCACACCAATCCGCAGCCGCGCCTAGATGCTGACTTCAAGAGCGTGCGGCTGAACGACGCCGAGGCTGCCATCGTGACATTCCTTGCTGGAGCGAGGCTGGATGTCGACTATTACATCCCGCAGCTGCCAGGGCTGGATACTGTTAGCCGTCAAGAGAGTAAGCCTTGCGACCTTTGCCTGTATCCGCAACAACCTTGGAGTTTTTGCTAACTTCTTCCCCTTGCAGCGACTTTGACGGTGCCCGTCAATCTGCCGTTTGCGCCGGCCGGGCAAACTCCTACACAAGGAGAAAAAAGAAAAGAACTCGCGAAGAAGAGAAAGGAAGATGGAGATCCGGCCGCGAGTTACTCTTCCGACGATAGCTTCAATATCGCGGGCTTCGGCGAGAAGCAGAAAGATCTAAGGGGCAATCCCATGATTCACTGGCATGAGAAGAAAAAATATGTCCGCTTATCAACGGCTCTTCCCTCCTGGAGGAATCCACGCCCTTCTCGCCATGCCCATGTCGCCTTGTCCGCCTTGTACGGGAAGCAAAATCTTCGTGAACTTCAAGGTGTGGCGCCTGACGTCCTCCCCCTTCTCGCCGCTCAAGCCAGTGCGAACTCCGCCGTTACCAACCATTTCCTAGGCAGGCTCACGCGCGAGCTGCTTAGGGACAATGAGCGGTATAAGCAAGAAAACCATTCGCTGAAGGAGAGGAATAAGCGACTTGGTGTGAAAGTTAATCAATACAGAGAGGAAAAGGCCGTAAGTGTTTAGTCAATCGTCGTTAATCTTGTCCATCCTTCGCGGACTGACGTTTTGACTTCTTTTACAGATCGCATACGAGGTGACCAACCCGGACTTCCAACAGGCTATGTTTCCCTTTGTAAGGGAAAGCGTGGAGGTCGCGATTGAGCGCATCATCAGCGAAGGGTATACGAAGGCTGGAGTAAACTCTATCCCTTTCCTGAAGCTTTTCCCAGAGCTAAAGGAGAAGGTTGCCGAGTTCGAGCAAGCCGCCAGGGAAAAGGCGGTTGCTGGAGATGACGAGGAGTCCGCTGGTGAGGAAGCAGATGAAGATGCGGCCTCCAGTCAGCAGCAAGGAGGTCAATCGGGTCGATCCGCTGACTCCGGCTCTGATGAGAGCAGCATGCGGACGGAGCCCTCAGCCGCTTCTCACTCTGATGACAGCAGCAGCAGCAACTCAGGCAGTTATTCGCCTATAGTGGACGTAGACGGGTCGAGCCCGGTGAATCCTGCGGATAAAAAACAGAGGATAGAATAGGAATGTATTGTAATAAATTTTTGTTTTACTTTAACGTAAATGCGGGATGGGCGGACTCTGCGCGAATCCGCCAAGACTTGTAAATATTTTTCTGACTGAATAGAAAGGATATTTTTGATCTATGTTCTGCTTTCTCCTTTGTTTATCTTCAGAGGTCGAATCTTTATATATAAATGTCATTTCCTTGATGCATGTTTAGAGCTTGTCGGATTTGTGTGATCACAGCTTGCTGTAATTATGAGAATATTCCAAGCGAAGAGAGCGTGCAAAGCGGACTGGGACGAGTTCGGTTTGCAGCCCGCGCTTGCAGAACAGCCGAGAACTACTGTTAAATATGGATAAGCGAACTAGGCGGACTAGCGTCACCGTCCGCGGATACTTGCAATTGAATTTTTTTTTTCAAATAATTACTATAATTTGAACGAATCCTGCAGATAAATTAGAAAACCGAAAACCGACAGCGATTTATAATTATCGGAAATGACATGATTCATCACCAAGCGGGTAAGTGCGACCGGAGCAGCATTACTTCCCTGATAGGATCATTACCGGAATCTACCATCGGCGGACTGATCGGATATAATAAGCGGAGTCCGCACTTCAGCAATATTAGATATAACCTATAATTTATAATCAAGTGGGTAGGTGCGGCCGGAGCTGCATTGCTTCCCTCACAGGATTATAAACTATGGAAATCAACCATCGGCGGACTGAGCGGATATAATAAGCGGAGTCCGCACTTCAGCAATATTAGATATAACCCGTAATTTATAATCAAGTGGGTAGGTGCGGCCGGAGCTGCATTGCTTCCCTCACAGGATTATAAACTATGGAAATCAACCATCGGCGGACTGAGCGGATATAATAAGCGGAGTCCGCACTTCAGCAATATTAGATATAACCTGTAATTTATAATCAAGTGGGTAGGTGCGGCCGGAGCTGCATTGCTTCCCTCACAGGATTATAAACTATGGAAATCAACCATCGGCGGACTGAGCGGATATAATAAGCGGAGTCCGCACTTTGCTGACCATAAGTTGACAAGATCATCAAGCCTTCGCCTGGGAACACCGCATACCACATTGCTTTGTTGGCGGTTGAAAATATTAGTTTTATCGGTAAAAAAGGGCACACCGCTCTCTTGCCTGGGATTTAGACCGATTTGATCAATTGGGCAGGTGCATGCGGGATGCATTGCTTTCCTCAATGGATCAACTAGATCGTGAGCTCCCTGCAGGCACCGCTTGAGAGTACCAAAGAGTGTTCGAAGGTACGATCCTTGATGATCTATGGGCAGGTGTCAGGTGACATTGCTTTCCTCAATGAGACCATCAAGGTGCACGCTATCCCACGAAGCTTAGTAGAGCTGTCAACCACCCCGCCCCTCCAAAAATGCAGTGGTGGAGTCAGGTACTAGCCGGGATCCAAAATCCAGTAACCCGCCGCGCAAGAATCGGCAAGCCCCCACTACACGGTGCGAAATCTCCCCGCAACACGTGGTCATCGTGGTGTTACGCTAATGACAACAACTCTTGGGGGGATCCAAGCTGGACTTGGCGATGTCTCTTGGTTTGGTGATTTTTGTTGAATTTTTAGACAAAGGAGAATAATTATGCCATATAGAAAAGATCATGGAGCCAGAATTTCTTTATGAATATAATTGCCAGAAATGATCAACAAGTTCGCTTAAGCATAAAAACGCTTCAGATCATTGCCATTCCAAGTATGAGGTACATCTTCTCCGTCACAGGTGTGTAGTTGGTATGCCCCATTTCTCAGAACTTTCTTAATGATAAATGGTCCACTCCAATTTGGGTTTAGTTTGCCCACGGAGCCAGTTCTGGCTGCTGCATCTACCTTTTTAAGGACGAGATCACCCACTGAGAAATGTTTGACCCTGATATTTTTGTCAAAATATCTTGCCATTCTTCGCTTGACTTCCTCTTGTCTGACGATGGCTTCATCCCGCAGCTCTTCGATTTGGTCTAGGCTAAGTTTTACATTCTCATCGTTAATTTCAAGCCAATCTTCCCAGCTTTGTCTGGCCAATAATATCCTCGGAGATGGAACCTCAAATTCTACTGGGATGAGAGCTTCCGAACCATGAGACAACTTGAAAGGAGTTTCCCCGGTAGCTGTGGAAGGGGTCGTCCTGAGGGTCCATAGAACCGAAGGAAGTTCTTCTACCCAGTTCCCTCTCAGATTTTGTACTTTCTTCTTCAGCAAATTATGTATCTGTTTGTTCGCAGCTTCCACTTGGCCATTACTCCTTGGATGGTGAACTGATGAAAATCTCAGTTCTATGCCGATTTGCTTACAAAAGTTCTTCATTTCTTCATTGTTGAATTGTGGCCCGTTATCTGTAATTATTGCCATTGGGATGCCGTGTCTGCATATTATCTCCCCCCATAAAAAATTTTTTACCACCTGGGTTGTAGTTTTCGCTAGCGCCTTTGCCTCGATCCATTTGCTAAAATAATCAATCATGACTAAAATAAAACGTCGCTGCCCACTTGCCATGGGAAATGGTCCGAGGAGATCCATCCCCCACACCGCAAAAGGCCATGGTGTGGAAATTGACAAAAGTCGCTGCGAGGGCTGGAGTTGCAGAGGAGCAAATTTTTGACATTGGACACACTTCCTTGCGTATAACTCAGAATCGTGCCTCATCGTGGGCCAGAAATACCCTTGTCGCAATATTCTTTTCTCTAAAGTTCTAGCCCCTGAATGGCTGCCACACTCCCCAGAGTGAACCTCTTGGAGTATTGTGGGAACTTCTTCTTCAGACACACACCTTGCCATTGGGGAGAGAAAAGTCTTTCTATAGAGGACTCCGGAGATAAGCTTGTAATTTGCTGCCTTCATCCTAAATCTTCTCCTATCTTTCAAAGCTTGCGGCCATTCCCCTGTCGAAAGATATGATTTGAATGGGTCCATCCAGGAGGGTCGCTGCTCTATTTGCATCAATTCTCCTTCTTCTATAGCCGGATAGAAAAGTTCTGACGTTATTTCCCCGGAAGAGAGGCCAAACTTTGCTAGCTCATCTGCTTCAGCATTGTGCACTCTTGAGACATACTCAATGGTGAAGCTTCTGAATCTCCCAATCTCTGCCTTTACCAACATTAAGTACTTCTTTAGGATGGGCTCTTTGGTTTCGAAATTCCCCAATACTTGGGACGCCATTACTAATGAGTCGGTTTTAACATGCGCATAGTCTATTCCCAATTCTTTTGCGAATCGCAGGCCTGCTAGGAGTGCTTCATACTCCGCTTGATTATTGGTGGCTGGGAAAGAGAGCTTCACGGCCTGTTTTAATTTGACCCCGTTGGGATTAATGAGAACTACCCCTGCTCCTGAAGAGTTTTTGCCCGAAGCTCCATCTACATAGATTGTCCATGCTAGCGGAGATCGATCAGCTTGATCAGTATTTGACTCGGTCGTGTCTATCAGGAAATCTGCTAGTACTTGTGCCTTGATAGCTGTTCGAGGTATATATGAAATATCGAACTCACTGAGTTCAATTGCCCATTTGGCCAGTCTCCCGGAATGCTCCGGTTTCTCAAGAATGTTCTTTAATGGCTGATCTGTAATCACTCTAATTGAATGTGCTTGGAAGTATGGGCGGAGCCTTCTGGCAGACATTACCAATGCCAACGCAAGCTTCTCAAGAATCGAGTACCGGGTTTCAGCATCCTTCAATATGTGGCTGACATAATACACCGGATATTGCCTCCTTCCTTCTTCTCTGACAAGAACCGAACTTATGGCCTCCAAGCCCACTCCTAGATATATGAATAGCATTTCTCCCGCGCGAGGGCTCTGAAGCAAAGGGGTGGAAATGAGTTGCTTTTTAAGCTGTTCAAAAGCTTCTATGCATTCTTTGGTCCATTCAAACTTAGACCCTCCGCGAAGAGTCTTGAAAAACGAGGCACTCTTGTCTCCTACTCTGGAGATAAATCTCCCAAGACCTGCAAGCCTTCCCCTAATTGCTGGACTTCTCTTGGGGAACGAGGTGATGGCATATTGAGAATCGCCTTAATTTTATCTGGATTAGGAGCAAGCCCCTCAGGGGTAAGAAGATGACCGAGGAATTTTCCTTTATTTGCCCCAAAGACACATTTTAACGGATTCAACTTCATGCTATATTTTCGCAAAGTAGAAAATGTTTCTGTAAGGTCTTGTAAATGCAAAGTGAAGGTTTTGCTTTTAATGAGAAGATCGTCGACGTATACTTCAAGATTTTTCCCTTTTTGCTCTCTAAATACCGAGTCCATCATGCGTTGGTAGGTAGCGCCTGCATTTTTTAACCCAAAGGGCATTACCAGATAACAGTAACAGCCATCGTTTGTGATAAAGGATGTATGGGGGATGTCAGGCTTATGCATTCTAATCTGGTGATAACCAGAAAACGCATCTAAAAAACTCATAAAAGAATATCCAACCGCAGAATCTACTAATGCATCTATTCGAGGCAGCGGGTAACAATCTTTTGGGCATGCTTTATTTAACTTGGTAAAATCAACGCACATCCTCCACTTTCCTCCTGGTTTTTTTACCATTACAACGTTTGACACCCAATCTGGGTACTGGATTTCACGAATGAAATTGGCTTTCAGAAGCTTAGCGACCTCTTCCCTGATTGGCTCGGCTAGCTTCGTGGCCACCTCCCGCTTCTTCTGTTGAACAGGTTTGAAATTGGGGGCGATATTGAGGTGATGGCAAGCTATATCAGGGTCCACTCCCGGCATGTCTTCTGCAGCCCAAGCAAAAACATCCAGGTTCTTCAACAAGCATGCGATCAGCCTTCTTTTTTCGCCTTCGGAGAGCTCCGAGTTGATTGTAAGCTCTCTTACTTCGCCCATTCCAATTGGGACCCCTTGGGTTGCTTGAGCAGGCTCTAGATGAACTCCTTCCGGGGCTTCCTTCTGTCCTTCAACCTCTTCTTGGGGGGCTCTCTCTTCTGAGGCAGCGACTAGAGTCGCTCGGGGAAGCGTTTGTTCAATTGCGTTGACTGCTTTGACGTAGCATTCTCGCGCCTCTCTTGGGTTGCTTCTAACCCGGTACTGTTTCCCTCCTGCCGAAAATTTTATCGCCAAGTGATAGGTGGAAACTATTGCGCGGTATTCGTTAAGAAGAGGTCTCCCAAAGATGGCACAATAACTGCTTGCCGCGTCAACTATCACGAATGTGATGAGTTTTGAGACTCCACCGAGCGTTACTGAGAGCTTGACACTTCCTTCAACCTCTTTCTTCTCACCTGCGAAGCCATACAGCGGTCCTTCGGTGGAGAGTAAAGTCTTTTCGGACCTTAGTGCCTCATAAGCATTTTTGAATATAAGGTTGACTGAACTCCCCGTGTCGACCAAAATTCTTGGGACCGTATAGTTCTCAATGATTGCCTTGATCACGACTGCGTCGTTGAACGGGTTGGCTACCTTTGGGAGGTCATCTGGACCAAAGACAACATCTTCCGCCGGGGAGCTGTAGAATTCATGGCCACCTCGTGCCGTGAGATCCTTGCCAAGGAAGACTTGCGGCTTGACTCCGCACCTGCTCCTCCATGGATGCAAAAGAGATCCCCGAGGGCACCTACGTCGTTTGCATCGACGTTCTCTCCTATCTTGATATTGCCATAGTATCCCGTTCTCCCAAAATCTCCGTCTTCCCAAGAGACTTCGACTACTTCTTTGCCCTTAGAGGTAGATGGCCTCAATGAGGCCTCCTTCGCTCCGAGGCCCTTCATCTTTCCCGCAGCAAGCAGTCTCTCCACGAGCTGTCGGAGAGCTCTGCAATCTTCAGTTGGATGCCCCTTTTCTTTATGGAATGCGCAGAAAAGGTCTGTGTTTCGAGTCTTTCCCTCTACTTTTTGGAAATCCTTCTTTGGTTCAGCTTTCTTTTGCAGGACCTGGAGAACTTCATCTATTGTCAAGCCCATGGCAGCAAGCTCTTCCAAGGGCTCACGGTTCTGTTGGTCATCTGAAGATGAGCTATCTCGAATTTGAAGGACAGGCAAGATTTGAGGAGCAATTGGGACAGGGGGAGCGACCAGCGGTGGCTTTTGCTCATGAAAATGTTGATGATTTTGATAAGGCCGTTTGTGTCGGAAATTTCTTCCCCTATGCGCGGGAGGCTGATACTCTGGTAAGGGAGGCTTGGATGATCGATTGGCTGCATGGGAACTGGTGACGTCTCTTTTTTCCGCCTTTGCAGTTAAATTGGATATATATGAAGGGTTAGCGCTCTCCCCTTCTATGAAGGTGTTGGCTAAGGCTATTAGATCTTGGAATGTGGCCGGATCCTTGGTGGTTGCCTCAAACTTCAACGGTCCCTCCTTGAGTCCGTTAATTAGAGCAATCTTATAAAACTCGGGGTCTACATTCCTGACTCCCAGCTTTTCTCTCTGGAAGCGATCCACGAACTGCGCCACCGACTCATTGTCTGCTTGTTTGATCTTAAAGAGGGTAGCCGGCCCACTCTTCCTCTTCCTGGAAGTGGCAAACCTCAACAGGAGCTCTTGCCGCAACTCAGCAAAACTGGCGATGGATCCGGGATACAGTTCATGAAACCATTCTCGGGCCTGGCCGTCGAAAGTAGTCACCAAGAACTTGCATTTCAAACCATCTGTCAAACACCTCATCGCTACTGCATCCTCAAAAGCCTGGAGATGCGCGACGGGATCCGTGTCCCCAGTGTAAAATGGAATGCGAGGTTCCCTGAAGTTGTTAGGAGCTTGCTCTTGACGGATCTTATCAACAAAAGGAGACTCCCCGAATTGGGCTATAGCCGAAGTCGCAGGAGGTCGCACGGCCTGATTATCTTCCGCAAAATTAAGTCGGCGGGCTGGACTTCCCTGGGCCGCTTCGCGGAAAAAGTCCATGAGTGCAGCGAGCTCGTCGGTTTGAGGCTTTGGTAGGACTGCGGGCTGGACGGACGAGCCTGCGAGTGGTGGCGTCGCAGTTCGCGCTTGGCGGACTGGGGTATTGCGGACTGGAGTATTGCGGACTGGCTCCTGCTCAACGGCCGCCCTAGGTTGATCGAGTCGCTGAGTGATCGCGATCAAAGCCTGGCTGATCGCGTCAAGGCGCTGATCGGTCTCCCTCCGGGACTGCTCGGCTTCTCTCCTGGAACGGTCGAGCGCATCCCACAGGTCGCTTGAGGAGCTTGAGCGACCTGAGCGGGCATGATAATGGGTCGATCGACGATCCGACATCTTGGTCCGAGAACTTCAGCGATAGCTTCAATCTGAAGGTCGCGTGTTGATGTTGATGCAGAAAATGCGCCCTCAAGTTCCTGCAAGAAAGGAAGAAGAGAGAAAGGGACTGCAAGCAACCGCTTACTAACGGACCGAGGGGAAAAGGGAGGCAGCGCAGGATCGAGACCGCGAACGCCTGAGATTTGAGTCCGCAGCCTTTACCCAATAAATCTCTGGGTCCCCGTCAGCCTGCTTTGAATGCACCACCTCCCCCTATTTATAGATTTGGGAGCTTGCCCGAACGGGCAGGGAAAAAATAACCGACTGCCCGGGCACAGAGGAGAAAGAACGGGCAGTCCGCGAGGCTGGCGGACTGAGCCTGCGGGCTGGGACCTTGGTCATTTTGAGCGACAGTCAGACTTAGGCGCGACTTGGGCGACCTGGGCGATCTGGCTCGCAGCTCGTCGGCTCGAGCACCTGGTATAAAATCGGCGACCTGGGCGGACTGAGACTCTTGAGTCCGGCAGAAAGGGGGGTGGATTGCTTGGCTGGAGATGATGCGGATTCTGGGGTTAACAGACTAGGATCACCATCCGCAAATATTCGCGCTTGAATTTCTTCCATGCACATTGTGCGCATCGAACAAATTCTGCAGACTAGGCGAATTAGAAAACCAATGTCCGCACTGCCTCAGTCAGCAACATCAGAAATGACCTGTAATTGATAATAAGCGGATAGAAGCGACCAGAGCAGCATTGCTTTCCTCACAAGATTACGAATTAGCGAATCAACCATGGAAAGGCGGATTGAGCGGATAAGGCAACTGGAGTCCGCACTTCATTAATGAACAAAATCAGAAATGACTTGTAATTCACAACCATGCGGGTAGGTGCGGCCGGAGCGACATTGCTTTCCTCACAAGGTTATGAATTACAGAATCAACCCAGGTGACGGCGGACTGAGCGGATAAGGCAACTGGAGTCCGCACTTCATCAATAATGACGACCCCTGTGAAGAAGAAAGCCGTAGTCCGGAGGCCCAGCGGGTAGGTGCGGCCGGAGCGGCATTGCTTTCCTCACTGGACCTCGAGATCTGCAGACTCAATAACTCAATTTACTGCCCTCTTGCCTGGAGTACAGTCTAAGTCGATCTCTCGGGCAGGTACGGCCGGAGCGGCATTGCTTTCCTTTGAGATCGACAAGACTGTGGGTCTCCTGCAGGCACTGCTTGAGGGTACCAAGGAGTGTTCGAGAGTCACAACCCTAAGATGATCTGGGGGTAGGTGCGGCCGGAGCGGCATTGCTTTCCCCGTGCGATCATCTGGGTTGTAACAATATCCCTTGAGTGGCGTGGTAGAGCTGACCTCCACTCTGCTCCTCCATAATGCAGAAGTGGGGTTAGGTACTAGCCGGGATCCGAAATCCAGTATCCTACCGCACTAGAGTTGGTAGGCTCCCACTACACGGTGCGAAATCTCCCCGCAACACGTGGTCGTCGTGGTGTTATGCTGACACCAACGGTTCTAGGGGAGGTTTTTGCTGGACACGGCGATATCTTCTGGTATCAAGCAACTGTCGGGAGTTGCTCGAGGAGGTAAGAAAGAAGAGGCATTCGAGGAAGTGTTAGTATGAGTATTTAGGCGAGTATTAATTTTGAGAGATTCGTATAACCATAAAATAGAGAGTTCAGAGAGAATCGTTTAGAATTACCCTTGCTCCATATATTTAACTGTCAATGCTTGAAACACAAGGATACTTGATAAAAGTGTTGGCAAGGAATTTTTATTAATAGTGAACCTCTTAAAGAGTTTACACCGGAAGAAAGGAAAAGAACTTCAGGAAAAGAACCGCTTTAGGTCATCTCCGCTCCATGTGTGTGGCATGTCTTCACCTTCAAACGTTTGTAACCGATAGGCCCCATTTTGAAGTGCTTCCTTGATAATGAATGGTCCTGCCCAGCTAGGATTAAGCTTCCCAACTGAGCTGGCTCTTGCAGCAGCATCGACCTTTTTAAGAACCAGATCTCCCACTTGAAAGTGTTTGATCCTTACGTTCTTATCGAAGTAACGGGCCATTCTTCTTTTTACTTCCTCCTGCCTGATAGCAGCCTTGTCTCTGACCTCTTCGATATGCTCCAAACTGAACCTCATCTCCTCGCTGTTCAACTCAAGCCAATCCTCCGTGCCCTGCCTGGCAAGCAGTACCCTAGGCGACAGAACTTCAAACTCAACAGGAATCAATGCCTCGGACCCGTGAGAAAGCTTGAACGGGGTTTCTCCTGTTGCAGATGAAGGTGTTGTTCTCAGGGTCCAGAGGACTGAGGGAAGTTGATCAGCCCAACTGCCCTTGAGATTTTGAACCTTTTTCTTAAGCAGGTTGAGGATTCGCTTGTTAGCTGCTTCTACTTGACCATTGCTTCTGGGATGATGCACCGATGCGAAGCGCAGCTCTGTTCCGATCTGTCTGCAAAAGTCTATCATTTCCGCATTATTGAACTGTGGTCCATTATCGGTGATTATTGCCATAGGGATTCCATGCCGGCAGACTATCTCTCCCCAAATAAAATTCTTCACGACCTGGGTTGTTGTCTTTGCCAATGCTTTAGCCTCAATCCACTTACTGAAGTAGTCGATCATAACTATAATAAAACGCCGCTGCCCACTTGCCATGGGAAAAGGGCCAAGGGGTTGTAATCGACCTGAGAGATTGAGCTGCTTGATGCTGAAGAGGGGCGAATTTCTGGCATTGAACACATTTTCTCGCATAGGCCTCAGAGTCCTTCTTCATTGTAGGCCAGAAGTAACCTTGCCGCAGGATCCTTCTTTCTAATGTTCTTGCTCCCGAATGGCTTCCGCATTCGCCAGAATGCACTTCTCGGAGAATGGTGGGAACCTCACTTTCTGAAACACATCTTGCCATTGTGGATAAGAAGGTTTTCCTGTAGAGAATGTCGGATATCAGGTAATAATGTGCTGCCTTCAACCTGAATTTCTTCTTATCTTTGACTGACTGATGTAGATTCCCGGTTGACAGGTAGAGAATGAGCGGGTCCATCCAAGAGGGACACTGATCGATTTGCATTAGCCCTTCTTCCTCCACTGCTGGGCGGAAAAGTTCAGAAGTTGTCCCTCCTGACGAGAGCCCGTACTTTGCGAGAACGTCGGCCTCCTCATTCTCTGTTCTTGGAATGTGCTCAATAGTAAAACTTTTGAATCTGCCAACCTCAACCTTTACCAGCATAAGGTACCTTTTCAATACTGGCTCCCTGGTCTCGAAGTTGCCGAGAACTTGCGAAGCCATTACCAGTGAATCAGTCTTGATATGGACGTGATCAATTCCAAGCTCTCGCGCAAGCCTCAAGCCGGCTAATAAAGCTTCATATTCCGCCTGATTGTTAGTCACTGGAAAATAGAACTTGATGGCCTGCTCAAGTTTGACACCATTCGGGTTTATCAGAACTACTCCTGCACCGAGGAGTTTCTACCAGAAGCTCCATCCACATAAATGGTCCAAGATAAAGGGGACCTTGCTGCTTGGTCCGAGCTGGATTCTGTCGTATCAATCATGAAATCTGCAAGCACCTGTGCCTTGATAGCTGTTCTGGGCACATAGGAAATTTCAAACTCACTCAGCTCGATTGCCCATTTAGCTAGCCTGCCTGAATGCTCTGGTTTTTCTAACACATTCTTCAAAGGTTGATCAGTAACTACCTGAATTGAATGAGCCTGGAAATACGGACGGAGTCTGCGGGCAGACATAACCAATGCTAAAGCTAGCTTCTCTAGGATGGGATACCTTGCCTCTGCATCCTTCAAGATGTGACTGACATAGTAAACAGGGAACTGCCTCCTGCTTTCTTCGCGAATCAGAACTGAACTAACTGCCTCGGGACCAACCCCTAGGTATAGGAATAACGCCTCCCCTGCTCGAGGGCTTTGGAGTAAAGGAGTGGAGGTTAGTTGCTTTTTTAATTGCTCAAAAGCCAAGGTGCACTCTTCTGTCCATCGAAACTTGGATGCTCCCCGAAGAGTCTTAAAGAATGGTGCACTTTTATCTCCAACTCGAGAGATGAACCTCCCGAGTCCTGCCAACCTCCCCCCTAACTGCTGAACCTCTTTGGGTGAACGGGGAGGAGTCATACCAAGGATGGCTTTAACCTTATCAGGATTGGGGGCAAGACCCTCGGGAGTAAGGAGATGGCCAAGAAATTTCCCTTTATTTGCCCCAAAGATGCATTTTAACGGGTTAAGCTTTATTTTACGCCTTCGTAGAGTAGAAAAGGTCTCTACAAGATCTACCAGGTGCTGCGGAAGAGACCTACTCTTAATCAGAAGGTCATCCACATACACCTCGAGGTTTCTACCTTTTTGTTCTTTAAACACTTGGTCCATCATGCGCTGATAGGTTGCGCCAGCATTTTTAAGCCCAAAGGGCATCACAAGATAACAATAGCAACCGTCATTAGTGATGAACGATGTGCAAGGGATATCAGGTTTATGCATTCTTATTTGGTGATAACCAGAGAATGCGTCTAAAAAACTCATAAACGGATACCCTACCGCAGAATCAACTAACAAATCTATTCGAGGCAAGGGGTAGAAATCTTTCGGGCATGCTTTATTCAAACGGGTGAAATCTACACACATACGCCACTTTCCCCCAGGTTTCTTAACCATTACAACATTCGAGACCCACTCGGGATACTGAATCTCTTGAATGAAGCGCGCTTTGAGGAGTTTAGCAACCTCCTCTCTGATGGGCTCTGCTAGCTTGACAGCTACATCCCTTTTTTTCTGCTGGACGGGCTTGGCGGCTGGATCGACATTGAGATGATGGCAAGCCACGTCGGGATCCACCCCTGGCATGTCCTCCGCTGACCAAGCGAAGACATCCAGATTCCCCAATAGGCAAGATATCAACTCTGCCTTTTGATCTTCTGGCAATTCGGAGTTGATGGAGAGCTTTCTTCCTTCTCCCTCTGCGATCGGGATTTCTTGCGTCACCTGGGCAGGTTCCAGGTGAGCGCCTTCTCTATTCTCAGCATCTTCTGAAGGAGTGGCTTCCGCTGCTGCTGGAAAAGCTGGGGGGGAAACCTCAGTCATGTTGACTGTTCGGAGGTAACATTCTCGAGCCTGCCTTGGGTCGCTCCTGACCCTACACTGGCGGCCATCCTTGCAGAACTTGAGGGCTAGATGGTATGTTGAAATGATGGCGCGATATTTGTTTAGCAACGGTCTTCCAAAGATGGCATGATAGCTGCTCGGAGCATCTACCACTATGAACTGGATTTCTTTGGTCACCCCTCCGAGCGTCACCGTGAGTGTGACACTTCCTTCAACTTCCTTCCTTTCTCCTGAGAAGCCATAGAGTGGCCCCTCGGTGGAAAGCAGAGTCTTTCCAGTCCTCAGGGCTTCGAAAGTGGACTTAAAGAGGAGATTCACGGAGCTGCCGGTGTCGATGAGAATTCTATCGACCGTGAAGTTTCCGATGGCTGCCTGGACCACGATGGCATCATCGAAGGGGTTGGCGGTGGCAGGAAGGTCCGCAGAGCCAAAGGTGACGACTTCAGAAGGTGGGGCAGAAGAAGTAGAAGCAACCTCAGTTCGCGAAAGCCTTGACAAAGAGGACTTCCGGGTAGATTCGGCCCCTGCTCCGCCATGGATGAAAAAGAGTCTTCCCAAGGCCCCCTCGTCCACAACATCAATACACTCATTTTGGATGTCAATGAGCCCCAGATGGCCCTCATCCCTTATCTCTATGCACTCCTGGTGAACTTCAGCCACCTCCTTGCCCTTGGAGGTGGAAGGCCTTGAAGAATCATTCTTCCTGCCCAGGTCCTCGAGCTTACCCTCGGCGAGCAACCTCTCAACTAGCTTCTGAAGAGCCTTGCAGTCTTTAGTCAGATGACCTTTCTCCTTGTGAAAATTACAGAACTGAGAGTTGTCTCTGGGCTTCCAATCTCTCTGAGGCCCTTGCCTCTTTTCTTCAACTTTCTTCTGGATTACTTGGGCAACCTCTTCAAAGTCGATGCCTAGATCTGCAAGCTCTTCCATAGGGCTGCTCCCGTGAGGATTTGAAGCTGGCTGGGTTCTCTGAAGAATGGGGAGCGCTTGAAGGGGAACGGCGGGAGCGGCGGCCAACGGCAGTCTCTGATCATGAAACTGTTGATGGCTAAGGAAAGGTTTCTTATGGCGGAGGTTGCGCCCCCTCTGAGGTGGAGGGTGGAAATCAGGCCGGGGAGGCTTACTGTGGTACTGATTGTTGGAAGAAGAGTGAGGGACATCCCTTCCTCCAGCTTTAGCTGTCAGGGATGAGATATAGGTAGGATTGGCATTTTCCCCCTCGATAAAACGATTGGCTATCGCGATGAGCTCCTGATAGGTTGACGGTGCTTTTGTTGTCACTTTGAATTTCAACGGGCCCTCCCGGAGGCCGTGAATCAGGGCAACTTTATAATAATCGGGGTTCACATTCCTTACCCCTTGAATTTCTTTCTGGAACCGATCAACGAATCTTGCCACCGATTCATTGTCTCTTTGCCTAATGTCAAAAAGGGCTGCCGGCCCATCCTTTCTCTTCTTAGAGGTTGCGAACCTCAGGAGCAACTCGCTACGAAGCTCAGCGAAGGAGGAAATGGTGCCTGGAGGCAACTCATAAAACCATTCTCTTGCTTGTCCATCAAGAGTGGTCACCAGAAGTTTACATTTCAGGGCGTCGGAGAGGCTTCTCAATGCTACTGCCCCTTCGAATGCCTGCAGGTGGGAGACTGGATCAGTCTCCCCTGAATAAAAAGGGAGACGAGGCTCTCTGAAATTGCTCGGCGCTGACTCCCATCGGATTCGATCGATGAAGGGAGAGGGAGTTTCAGAATCAGTAGAAGTGCGGACTGGAGGATGAAACTCTGCGAGTTCTGCGGACTGCCGATCGACAAAGTCTAGTCGGCGAGCAGGGGTCCCTCGGGCTGCCTCCCTGAAGAAATCCATCAGGGGGGCGAACTGAGCCGCCTGAGGTCGCGGGGGAGCTGCGGACTGAGCTTGGTGGAGAGGCGGAGGCGCAGTCGCAGGCGACTGCTGAAGAGGGGGGCGACGAGCCGGGGTCCGGCGGACTGGAGTCTGGCGGACAGGTGTCTCAGCAACTTCTTCAGCAACCTGGGGAGCAAGTCGCTGAGTCAATGCTAACAAAGCTTGGCTAATCGTATCGAGCCGCTGGTCAGTATCTCTTCGAGATACTTCGGCTTCCCAGCGGGACTGCTCCAACGCCTCCCACAGCGAATCATCGGGGGAGCTGGAGCGGTCGGAGCGGCGACCTCGGCGGTCTGACATTTCTATCCGCGGTTTCAAAAAACTGCTCGAATCTGAAGGTCGCGTGTTAACTGTTGATGCTCGAAAAGCGACGGACTCGGGCACCACCAGCTAACCGTTCGAGCACTTGGGGAAGAGAAAGGAAAAACAAACTGCGAGCAGCAATCTACTTGGCGGACTAGAAAAGGAAACGGAAAAGCAACAGAGCCGTAGAGCACGGCAACACCAGACTTCGCCCGTCGCGGCCTAAATGCCACTCCTGCGACGGGCTTGCTTTTTATTACCAAGACGCGGTTACAAGAAAAGAAAAAGAAAGCAATGGGGAAAGCAAGCCGGAGGTCGCAAAGCCACAGATTCGAGTCCGCAGCCTTTAACAAGTGGGCTCCTGGGCTCGAGTCAGCGTGCTTTGAGTGCACCACTTCCCCCTATTTATAGGCTGGGGGCCTGCCCAAGCGGGCAGGGCTAAAATAACCGGCTGCCCGGGGTACAAAAGAGCCGGGCAGCGGTGACGGGAAACAAGAAAGAGAAGGAACAAGCAGTTCGCGCGGGACAGGCGGACTGAGCCAGCGAGCTGGAGACCTCCCTTGGTCGTACTGAGCGCGTGACTTTTAGACTAGCCGCGACCTGAGCGACCTGGGCGGCCTGACTCGGAGCCTGCCGGTCTGAGCCTGACTCGCCGATCTAGCAGAGCTGGGAACTGAGGGCGACCTGAGCGGACGGATTTCTGGAGTCCGCCTAGGTGACGGACCATGCCCACTGGCGAGCTGGGCGAACTGAGTACTTAAGCTCAGCGAGGGAAGGGCAAGATGCCTAGCTGGAAATGTTGCGGATTCTGGGGTTAACAAGCGAACCGTGGGATAATCTCTGGAGGCTTGCCGACTTGGGTGTACTGGATAATTGAGTCTGCTGTTTAAAGAGTATGACCTTGATATCTTGCTGAACGAGTTCCGGATTTGGGTTTAAAATAATCCCAAAACTTTTTTAAGTTTCTGAAAACATTGAAAATGTTAGCTTAACTGCCGAGTCCGCAACTGTCATTAATGCTGCCATAGCTATATATATCCTCGGAAGCACATCATTTGCCAAAAGTTCCCTCAGTCACGGGTTGTTTCTTACCACTTGAGTTCAATATGTTATCGTCCGCCATGTCTGGGCAACATGACTTCAAGGCCAGGAAAAACCGGGCCGCAAACCAGAACAAAGAAGGTCGCCCAAAGGGGTGGAATGCATGTCCACTTCTCAAAGGGGTCAGTCAGTACCTGACCCAGTCCGCTCATTCAATGAACCTGATCGCGAGAAGTTTGCGGGTGCCTCCACTTCTCTTAAAGAGATTCCATCAAAAAGCACGGACGGAGGACCGAATCCGCTAGTGATGATTGAACACCAGAAGACCGCGGACTCAACTGACTTGGACGTGTTCCCGTCCTCTTTGGGAATGCTGATGTTGAGCATAAACCTGGAAAACGAGGTTTCATTAGTTGAGTCTCAGCAACCTAACGTCGATCTCGGACAAGATAAGTGATCTGCTGAAGAACAAGCTGAGAAAGTGATGTCCTCTCAGCTGAGAAAGAGAGGAAATCTGCGGGAATCCGCAGAACTTGGATTAGGGTGCTACTGACTCAATGGAGAAAGTGGGCCCTTTTGAGAAGAAAAGTAAAAGGGGCAAGGCTTCTGTTGCTGAGCGAGTAGAGAAGAAGATGTGGGCAATGAAGGAAAAGAACGTCTCAGTACGGACTGGGGATGCGAGCTTGCAGTTCAGGCTGCGAGAAAAAGAGCTTCCAGAGACTGACTTCGTTACTCCAGAGGTCTCCATCCCGGGAAATGATTCTCTGTTCATGGTTAGTTTATCTACTGATGAGATACTCAACACCATAGACAACGAACAACTTAATGACATTAATCAGTCCTTGTTGGAGGCGTTGCATCCCGAAGTTGAGATACAGGGGGTTAAGATTGGCGATCACACTTCCACACCTACAACTGAGGGAGAAGAAAAGATAAAGCTGAGGGAGAAGATCACCGCTGATAAGGCCAAGGTAGAAGTGGTCTCAGAAAAGAACGCAGCGGACAAGCTGGACGAAGATCTGTGGACTACTACCGAGCTCATGCGGTCGGGTAAACTTAAACCAGCGCCTAGGCACTTTAAGTGTCCATGGATTTATAGATCTCACCTGCGGAAGACGAGGCCGATAAATATCATAACCGAGACAGATGACCTAGTTATCTCAACGAGCTTGACAGCCGTGAAAAGAGCAAAGGTTCATCAAGAATGGAGAAAGCACCTAGTGCTTTTTGACTCGGAGATCATGAGCAGCCTGTCTTCAATAGCCGCCATCTCGCCATGATTATTACTAAAAGTCTGGATATCAGCGATTTCTCTTTGAATTTTGAGTCTATCGTGACCTGAATTTAGATTTTGAATGCAATCGAAGATAGAAGTCTTTATTGCAGGAAGTGCAATCGAAGCAGAAGTCTTTGCGGTCTCAAAAGAAGGTGTTCGCACAACTTGATGCTGCTGGCGCTTTCCATGATGCTGACCATAAGAAATGCAAACTGACAGCCGCCGACCTGCAGGCCTTTGTCGAGAAATATATGGTGGACCCACCAGTTCATGTACGCCTTCCGCTTGACCAAGAAAGAATAAACACCTAAACAGCCAACCAGATTTCAGTCCGGATTGTACAACTTCGACCGCAGCTTCAAGTTTCCTCTGTTATGGGAGATTGTTGAAATTTTAGAACATCGTGGAATTGTGCGGGGGCAGCTCGCGCCAAACACGATCGCTGCCATCTATAGCTAAATTTCTCATTTGTAGTCTGAGAAGATCGCCTTTTCTTTAAATATTTTCAGGAAAATCTTTTCCGTCCGCTCAATCATTCCATCTAGAGGCTGCCCGTACAAAGGCATCATAGACTTCTTATTGATGCGCAAAAACGAGCACCACCAGGTGACAATTCGATCACTAGGGAAAGGAAGGGAAAAGAGGCGACTGCAAGTAGTTATCTACTAGCGGATGAAAGAAAAAGACAGAAGAGCCGTGAGCCACGACAACCCTAGCCTTCGCCCATTGCGGCTTAAATTCCTCTCTTGCGATGTTCTTTCCTTTGATTATAAATGGTTGATTACAAGTAGAGGGAAACATGTTGAAAGAAGAGCAAGTTGGAGACCACAAATCCTGAGATTTGAGTCCGCTGCCTTTAACAAGTAGGCTCCTAGGCTCGAGTCAGCGTGCTTTGGATGCACTGCTTCCCCCTATTTTTAGGTTCGGGGGCCTACCCAAATGGGAAGGGCTAAAATAACCGTCTGCCCGAGGAACAGGAGAACTGGGCAGCGGTGACGGGATACAATAAAGAGAAGACAAGCCAGTCTGAGCAACAGAGGCGGATTGGGCTCACAGTCTGGAGCTTCCGTCTGTTGCTGCAGGGCGCCATCCTGTCTAAAAGGCAGTGACCTATGTAGGCTGATGCTTAAGTCCACCTGAAGAGGAAGTTGGCGGATGGGCTATTCCAGAGTTCATGACCTGGGAGGACTAGATAATTAAGTCCGCCGATGAAGGAGGCTGCGTGCTGGAAACATCCTGACTGGACAATCTGGGTGGACTCGAGAATTGATCCCACCGCTAGAGAGACCTAGATCTTGATGAACGTACTGAGGAGAGTCTTACTAACCTGGAAAGACTGGAGAATTGAGTCCGCCAATGAAGGAGGATGACCTGGGTCCTTGTTGAACATGTTTCGGATTCTGCGGTTAACATAATCCCCGCACATTTTAAAGTTTCAGAAAACTTTGAAAATGTTTGCTTAACTTCTGCAACCCTCATTAATGTTGTCAGCACTATAAATATCGCTAGAAGTTCTGTGTTTACCAAAAGCTGTCACCGCCACGCATTGTTTCTCACCACTTGCGTTCTACGCATTTGTAAACCCAGAAATCGGCGATCCTTTCCAAGGCGGCCATTTTCTACTTTTATTCTACTGGTCTCTCAGCTCAGAATGTTTAGACCACTCAGAAAGGGTCGGCCTGCTCTTTGAGGCTGCCCAGCAGGGGCGACTGGCTTTCTGTGGCCGCCGAGTAGGAGAGACCTGCTCTTCGTCCGCCCAACAGGGGTGGCCTGTCTTCTAAGTCCTCCTAGCAGGGGTGGCCTTCCTTCTGAGTCCGCCCAACAGGGGCGGCCTGCTCTTCGAGTCTTCCCAGTAGGGGTGGCCTGCCTTCTTTCTCCTCCTAGCAGTGGAGGGAGGCCTGCTCTTTGTCCACCCAATAGTGGCGGCCTGTCTTCTTAGTCTGCCCAGTAGGGGTGGCCTGCCTTCTTAGTCCGCCCAGCAGGTGTGGACTACTCTTCGAGTCCTCCCAGCAGGGGCAGCCTGTCTTTTGAGTCTGCCCAGCAGGGGCGACCTACCTTTTGAGTATGCCTAGCAGAGGCGACCTGCTCTTCGAGTCCGCCCTGTAGGGGCGGCCTGCCTTCTAAGTCCGCCCAGTAGGGGCGGCCTGCTCTTCGAGTCCGCCTAGGAGGGGCGGCCTGTCTTCTGAGTCCACCCTGCAGGGGCGACCTGCCTTCTGAGTCCGCCCAGCAGGGGCAGCCTCCTCTTCGAGTCAGCCCAGCAGGGGCAGCCTGCCTTCTGAATCCGCCAAGTAGGGGAGGCCTGCTCTTCGAGTACACCTAGTAGGGGTGGCCTACCTTCTGAGTCCGCCCAGCAGGGGCAGCCTGATCTTTGAGTTCGCCCAGCAGGGGTGACCTGTATTCTGACTCGGCCCAGAAGGGGCAGCCTGACTTCTGTCCGCCTAGTAGGGGGTCTTCTCTTCAAGTCCACCTAGTAGGGGCGGCTTGCCTTCTAAGTCTGCCCAGCAAGACAACCTGCTCTTCGAGTCTTCCCAGTAGGGGAGGCCTGCCTTCTGAGTCCGCCCAGCATGGGTGGCTGCTCTTCGTGTCCTCCCAACAGGAGAAGCCTACATTTTGAGTCCGCCCAGCAGGGGCGCCCTGCTCTTCGAGTCCGCCTAGTAGGGGAGGCCTACCTTCTGAGTCTGCCCAATAGGGCAGCCTGCTCTTCGAGTCCGCCAATAGGGGCAGCCTCTTCTAAGTTCACCTAGCACGGGCGGCCTCCCTTCTGAGTTTGCCCAGCAGGGGCGGCCTGCTCTTCTAGTCCGGCCAGTAGGGGCGGCCTGCCTTCTGAGTCCGCCCAAACTATAAGGGTGACGTCACTAGGCCCAGTTCTAGAAGATTCCTCACCGGGCTTATAAATAGGCACCCATACATCTTCAGAAGTGGATGACAGCGAGAGGGGACATGGGTTGCAGCTATAGAAAGTCTGTTCGGAAATCCTTCCTGGCAACCTGTGTGGCCTGAAGCTGCAACTAGCGCGACCTGAGGCAGCAACCCGCGTAGCCTTAGGTAGTAACCCGCGCTGACTAGCGACCTGAGCGATCTCCATTCTCCTATTTACCGTCCTTCTCTCCCTCCTGTTGTATTTCCTATTTTCCTTTGTATGTAAACGAACTTAACCTCAGCTGTAATACTGATTCTTAAACAAAAGAAAGCCCGTCGCAAGAGTGGCATTTAAGCCGCGGCAGGAGAAGTCTTTTGTTGCCACTGCCAGCTGCCTCCTCTTCTTCTCAAATCCTCTCCTCTTTTAGCAAAAACATCAACCATCAAAGCCTAACCATCAAAGTAACCGTCTGCTCGACATTTCCTCATCAACCTCCCAATATCCCCACAACCCTTGATCAAGCGCATGCTCCACTCTCGAGCTTCCAGAAGCTGTCACCACATCCCCATCATCCACTTCACCTCATCCCAGTGAGACCGAACACCCGTTATCTGCAGGTGCCTGCGGACCCTCCATTTCCATGCATCAATTGTTAGCATGCAGCCTTCAGATCCTGAGCAGTTGATGAACATCAGTTGCAATGAAGACATGAGATTGATCTCAAAATACACACTAGCTTCAAACAGCCATAACTTTTGATCCGTTTGTCCGATTTCAAAAATTCAAAGCTTGTCGGAACCAGATCAATGAGATCTACCCCGCCCCTCCTCCCGCAAATAGGTAACCGATTGGAATGCTTTTTCGGCACTCGTATTGCCCAAATTCCACTCTGTTTGGAAGTTACTTAAGTTTTTTCTCTTTCGGCGATTCCTGTCTTCAAGGATTTTCCGTCAAAAGTTCTCGAGCATCCATCCAATCATCCAGAAAAGCCCGTCACAAGTAGCGACTACACTCTCCTACTATCAAAGAATCATTCTATATTCCTCATCACAAGCTTCGTAAGGTAAACATGAATGTTTATCCTCATATATCTGATGGACTAATGTTTCTCGCAGGCAAAGAACAAGTTTCTTCTCCCTTTGCATCTCATATTCGAAAGGATGTGGTTCTATATGATTTCAAAGAACCTCGTCTACCAATCTATTCTAGGACAAGTGATCTGATATCTCACTTACAAGCTTTCGAATAAATTTTTTCATTGAAAGCTCTATCAGATGGTATCAAATGCATGCATTTTATTATATCTTTTGGTGCTCAAGTGTTGGACTTGTTCTACCATCTACCGCCTCTATCAATAACTTACTTCAGCGATCTTCAAATAGAATTCCTCTCAAGGTTTGGAACCTTTAGGAAGAGAAAGAATGACATAGGAGCTCTTTTTCAGATCAAGCAAGGAGATAATGAGTGTAATGCTCACTTCATTGACCGATTCCAAAAGGAAACTCTTGATGTTATTCATGTTAACCAAGAGTTCTATAAATTTTCTTTCATAAGCGGACTTCTACAAGGCCTTCTGAAGTTTAAAGTCACTACAAAGGACCCTGAAACCTATAGGGATCTTATTGACCTCGCAAATCGGTTTATTAAAGGTGAAGGCATGAATTCTGACTATATATCTCGTCTAAATCAAATGCCTTAAGCACTAGAGAAGAATTCATCTCATCAGATGGATAATGGATCTCTTCACAATTATTTGCCTCTTAATCATAATAACAACCTACTATAAAGCGATCAGGATCCTAATCTCTTTGTATCTCAGCATAAAATATGTTATGACCATTGCAATTCATCTGCGTCTCAACACCAACAATCTAAGTTTTTAGAGTCACGCAATGATAACTCTGATACGTCAATTCGGACCTGTGACAATGAGCCCAATGCTTCTCGCCAATACACGCATGCTAGATCAAAAAGAAAGTATACAAGTTTAACTATCTCTATGAAGGAAATTCTTCAAATCATCAAGCAGCAGCCATACATTGCAAAGCCTTCCCTCCTCCGACCTGGTCAAAGATGACACAAGGATTTATTCTATCAATACCACATGTGTGTGGGTCATGATACAGAGAAATGCCGAGCTTTTCATAAGCTCGTAGAGAAATTGCTGAAAGAAGGCATGCTGCAAAGAATATATTGCTTGAAAGTATCATTGTAAAATCCTCTCTTGCAACGTCGAGTAATTACTCTCAAATTATTAGTGGTAAAATTTGTTCTACCAAAGCATTTGTTGCTTCAATAGCTTGCATGATTGAACCTATTTTGGAAACTTTTGGCAATTAAACCCACTTCACGTGGTAGCCATATTTCCAAAGAGGCAATCAAGCCTGGTTTTTTGTAGTTATTTAAGGAAACTTGTGGTAATAAAACCCACTCCGCGTGGTCGCCCTATTTACAGTTTGGCATCAGATCCACTCTGCGTGGTGGCCCTTTCTTTTCTTTTTAGAACTGTCAAACCCACTTCTTAGTGGTATCCCGAAAGATTCTTGTGGCAGTAAATTCCACTTCACGTGGGTACTCAAAAGATTCTCCAGACAATCATATCCACTTTGTGTGGCTGCCAGTGATTTCTTATAGTTGAGCCTACTTGGTATTTGCTCAAATTCCTTCTCAGTTTCAGCTTTAGGTCCATTGTTAAATATCCTCTCTATTCTAGTTGAGATGTTTCCTTCTCCTCCTTGAGTTTACAGCTTTTGTGACCTCGCTGAGGAAGGCAATGCAGCCCTACTCACTTGGTCACCTAAGTTTGTAATCTTCAAGTAGTTGTTTTTACTTTTCTAGCTTTATTCTATATGCTTGTTGCGGTCCTTCTTTATTAAAGGGATTGCACATATTAGCAGATGCTCGCGAGTTCGCTTCAGGTACTCGCATTTTCATTTCTTTTTCCTTGCTTTAACTTCTCTTTTGCAAAGATTAGTAGGTGCTCGTGAGTTATCTTCAGGTACTTGCATTTTTCATTTTCTTTTTATCTTTTTAACTTCTCTTTTACAGAAATTAGCAGGTGCACGTGAGTCCTCTTCAGGTAATCACATTTTCATTTCTTTTTACCTACTTTAACTTCTCTTTTGTAGAGATTAGTAGGTGCTCGCGAGTTCTCTTCAGGTATTTGCATTTTTCATTTTCTTTTTACCAGATTTCACTTCTCTTTTATAGAGATTAGCAGGTGCTCGTAGGTTCTCTTTAGGTACTCGTATTTTTCATTTTCTTTTTACCTGCTTTAACTTCTCTTTTGTAGAGATTAGCAGGTGCACGGGAGTTCTCTTCATGTACTTGCATTTTCATTTCTTTTTACCTGCTTTAACTTCTCTTTTGCAGTGATTAGCAGGTGCTCGCAAGTTCTCATCAGGTACTCACATTTTTCATTTTAATTTTACCTGCTTTAACTTCTCTTTTATAGATATTAGCAGATACTTGCAGGTTCTCTTCAGGTACTCGCATTTTTCATTTTCTTTTTACCTACTTTAACTTCTCTTTTGTAGAGATTAGCAAATATTGGCAAGTTTTCTTCTGTACTTGCAATTTACTTTTCTTTCATATCTACTTCTTCCATTTATTTTACATAGATTAGCAAATATCTGTAAGTTCCCTCTAGGTACTTGCAAGTTATTATTCTTTAACATATGCTTCTTACTCTTCTTTAGCAAAGATTAACAGATATTTGCAAGTTCCATTCTAGTACTTGCAACTTACTTTTCTTTCATATCTCCTGCTGATGGGCTAAAACCCGAACATGCAAGTGTACTTGTCGAATCGTAGTATCAATGTCGTATTAAAACTCGGGGCAAGCAAGTACTATTACTCACAATGACTCTATTATCCTACCGAACGATTGATGGGTTTGAAAATTAAAATGAACTAAGTTTAATTAAAAGAGAAATAAAATTTTGCGAAAGAGTGCTCGATCGACGATTCACTTTGAAATAAAATAATGAAATAATTTAGTTTAACATTTGCAATACTATTAAGACCGTGACGGATCCGATATTAGGAATTAATCTTGCTAGAGCATTAAATCCCCTAACTTGTAGACGTTTTGACCGAAATCTCTTTACAAGTCAAAATGGCCTAAAGTCGCATTACCGAAGTTACCCGTACTCTTGGATTTTACTCCAATCCAGAGGATTTACGTCATCATATCTCTAAGGTTGCGTTCAACTCCTTCCTTTCTTGAGTGATCTTTCACATCAATGAGTCTCTCGAATTCTATGAAATTAGATCAATTGCCTACTACCATATACCGGAATACGGATTTGACACGATAAAAATCAAAGAAGGATCAAAAATAAGAAAAATACAAAAGCAAACATAAAATTTAAGATGAGTTATTTTATCGCAAAGCTCATCGCGATCGGGCACAAAACAAAGTTAGCTACGCATGATAGAAAGGGAAACCATGAAAGAAAAAGAAAAAGATTTCATTTGCATTGCTTGATAAAGTAAAAGAGTACACAATATTAAAAAGACAAGACTATATTATGAAGAAAAATTACAACAATATAAAAAAACTACAAGTAAATAAAAGAAAAGAACTACTAACACTCTTGAACTAGCACTCTCTACCAAAAACTAATTCCAAAACAAGAGGCAAGGGGTTCATTTTATAGGAGAGGGAGAAGGATCTCGAATGAGGGGAGACAAGGGGGTAGCCGACCATGCTTGGTGGAGAGGGTTCATGCATGAGTTTTAATGAGGAGAGAGAGAATGGCTTAATGCATACATTTCATTTAAGGGGAATAACATAGAAAATATAAAATAGAGAGGGAGGGGATGAATGTGGAATAAAGAGGGGAGAAAGAAATAAAAGAGGGGGAAAGAGAGTGGCCGGCCATGCATGAATGTGGAGGTGCATGCATGGAGAAATTAATGAGGAGGGAGAGAGAGGTGGCCGGCCACATGGTAGGCTTTTATGTGGGCTTTGTAGTTGGCTCGGGTAGGGTGGTAGGCTGCTCGTGGTCTTGAGTAGGCTGCTCCAAATGGAGGAGGGCTCAGCTTGGACATGTGGGCTGCTCCATAGGCTCGGGTAGGGCTTCAAAGCTTGGGCTTGAACCTACAAATAAAAAGACAAAACAAACATGTTAGATATTAGAACATAATATTAATAATTATAACATAAACATAACATAACAATAACAAACATATCATAACAATAATTAAAGATTAAACTAAACATAACAAGACAAAATAACATAACATAAAATAAAGCATAAATAAAACTAGAGATTATTATAACATAAAAGACTTTTTAAAAAAGAAATAAAACATAACAAGTACTATTAAAATACTTAAAACATATAATTAAACTAGGAATTAATATATTATAAAAAGACATTAAAACATGAAATAACAAGCATAAAATATAAATAAACTTAGGCATTTAGGCTACTAAATTACCCCAAAAACGATGACTAAAAGTAGTCATCAAATACCCCCATTATTAGGCTTTTGCTATTCCAGAGCAAAAGTATGAGAAATATTTATAAGAAAATTATAAAATGTTCAATTAAACTAAAAATTTATTTACACCAAAATCTAGCCAAAAATAAAATTTAGGGATTTATGAATTAAGTCCTAAATTATGAAATTAAAGTGAGAAGAGAGAAATATTTTGTTGATGCACGAAATGCGACGGGGAAAACGGGCACCACCAGCTAACCGTTCGAGCACTGGGGAAGGTATTAGGAAAAGACTGTCGGCTAGTCGGTTACTAGCGGCTAGGAATGGCGGATAGGACCGGATAGAAAAAAGGAAGAAAGGGCCGCTACCAGCGGCAACACCAGAGTTCTCCCGCCGCGGCCTGAATGCCTCTCCTGCGGCGGGCTTTCCTTTTATAAGAAATTAAGCGATTACACTTAGAAAGGAAAGAAGAAAGGAAGAAGCCGGCTGGACAATAGACCGCAAAGGACTAGAATCGAGGCCGCGGCTCTTAACAAGCGAGCTCTTGGACTCAAGTCAGCGTGCTTTGGGTGTACTCCCGCCCCCTATTTATAGGCTTGGGGCCTGCCCAAACGGGCAGGGCTAAAATTACCGGCTGCCCGAGGTACAAGAGAATCGGGCAGCGGTGATGGGAATCGAGAAGAAGAAGAAAAGCCAAGAGACAGGCCGAGCGGCCTGGCGATCTTCTTCTGCCGAGCTGCAGGACTCGGCCTCTGGGCGGGCTGGTCTGGACCTCCTCTAACGGCGACCTGGGACATAGGTCGCGCAGCTTGGGCAAGGACAGGCCGACCCTTAGATGATGGCTGGACTAGAACTGGCGGCGGTCTGACGTAGAGGCCGCCCGGCTTGTTTGACAATAAGCCGGCTAGCTGAGAACGGCGGCTGGAAATGACAAGCCGCCCGAACTGAAAAGACTGGAGAACTAGTCGAGGATTCTGGGTTAACATAATCCCCGCACATTTTCAAGTTTCTGAAAAACTTCGAAAATGTAGAACTAAGCCGGAGACCGCGACTGCCATTAATGCTTCTGCGTCTATATAATGCCGAGGGCCCTGCAATTTCGTCAAGATTTCTGCCAAGCCACGGGTCACTATTCACCACTCGCGGTTAGAATCCTCCAAGCCGAAAAGACTTCTACAAGATGGACGTCATGTCCTCGATGCTAGATCGCGAAAAGAAGTCGTCTGGGTCGAAAAGGAGGAGCGGAAGAGCGGACAGTTCTGACCAACATCTTGAGAAGAAAGCTGAGAAGCTGATCACCCCGGCGGCTTCTGCTTCTGGAAAGAAACCGATGGAAGCCGTCGCGGAATCCTCGCAGGCCGCGATCAAAGTCAAGGCGATTTCCAAATCTGCTCTCCCGCAAACCGAAACCACCAAATCTTTCGACATTACCTACTCACCCTCAGGTGAAACCCTCTTGAAGATCGCCGGGGTGGAGGAGAAGAGTGTCGACTCTTCCAAACCGCGCGAATTGCCCACATCTGCTGACTTGATCATTGTTGAAGAGGACGACTCGGAGAAGCTACTGGAGGCCGAGCGGTCTCTGATCGAGAAGACAAGGCGGACAGAGACAATCGTCGGCCACTTGAAGCGGCGTAAGAAAAAGGTCGAGACCCTTGAGGAAAGGATGGAGAGGAAGGAGCGGAAGATGCGGGTTGATAACCTGCAATGTTTCTGTGAAGAACGGAGCGGCTAGTGTGCAATTTAAGCCGTGGGAGAAAGACGTATCTGAGGGTCTGTCGACTCCATCTTCCAAGTCGGACGAGCCAGAGAGTACGCCAGTGGTTAGCGAATCTCTGAGCGATATCCTGAAGGGAATGGAGAAATTTCAACATAAGGACAAGTTACTGGCAACTCCGCCGGCTTCTGTGGAGGTCGCCGACACCGATGTCGAAGTTACAAAAGAGAAGCTTGGTGAACCGGCTCCTGCGGTTTCAGAAGGAGCTGAAAAATTAAAACTCAGAGAGAAGATAGAGGAGATGAAGAAACTAATCGCCGGGAAGCAGGTGGCGACTACATTTCCTGCCCTGCAAGGTAAACACGAAGAAGTTAAGCGTATTGTAAAATTCTACAAGCCGCGGTCACGGAAGAAGGGAGCGGACACAATATTTAATCCGCCAGCGAGCTTCTTCCTGACCATGGCACAACTAAAAAGCAAAGCTAAAGAGACCGCGCGGCTATGGAAAGAAAAGCTGAAGCGAATAGACTCCGAAAGGTTTAGGCGACCAGCGGCTAGACTTGATACTGTGGCTTTTGAAGGAGAGATAATCACGGGTTGCGGTCTCGTTCTAACGAGATCTTTTAAAAGGTGTCGGTCATGTTACTGAATCTAACTGCTTGTTTGTTCGCTGCAGGTGCACCTGAAACTGCCATCAAGCCGGGCGATCTGACCACCTGCCTACTTCCACTGATACCACCGTTACCTCCCAATATCCGCGATCAAAGGACAGCCGAATTCCAGTGTGAAGTCGCTGCCTTGCAGGCTAGGATAAAGGAGCATGCCGAGGCCCTTCGAGTCAGGGAAGAAGAGTGGCGACTTCAAGAAGAAGATCAACGGTTTATGCTGGAGGCCGCTCAAAAGAGAAAAAGGAAGTGCTGGAAGACTTGGAGCTGGAGAGAGGAACGATGCGGTCTGAGGTGGAGGCCGTTGAGAAAAGGACGCAGGAGGCCCTGGTCAGCTTGGAGTTGGAGAGAACGACGATGCGGATTACGCAGGAGACCGCTAACAAAAGGGTGCAGGAGGCACTAGCCAGCGCAGACATGGAGAAAACGGCGAAGCGGACTGCGCTCGAGGCCGCTGACAAAAGGATGCAGGAGTCCCTAGCCAGCTGGGAGGAGGAGAAGACAATGATGCGGACTGCACTTGAGGCCGCTGAGCAAAGAACACTGGAGGCGCTGGCCCACCTGGAGCAGGAGAAGACAGAGAAACTTGACCTGCAGGCTTTAGTGCTGATGCTCGGCCAGATTGAGAGGGAAAGGGCGGACACCGCTCGACTTGACGAGGAAAGGGATAAGGATCGACCAGAGGAGGCGGGCAGAGGCTTGCGACCTGCTGGGACGACTGCTGAACAGCAGCAACTACCAAATCGCCCGGCTTCCGGAGAGACTTCGGATTCACCAGTAGTCGCGGCGGTTAGGCAGGTCGCTGCTTTTGGCGACCCGGGAGATCGCGCTCTACCGCTGGTTCCATTTGCCCGTGTAGAGCGTGATACCTCGCGAGTTCATCGGACTCTGCACTCTATCCACAACCTTGTCAGTCAAGTGTATGTCCAGCTAGTACAGGCCGGCGACCAAGTCGCGCGGGTTGGGCGAGAGGCTCCAGAGAGTGGAGAGAGATTATTATGAGAACTTTAATTTGGCTTTGTAATAAGCATCAACTCGTGATGCCAGACAGTTTGATTGTTGTGAACTATTGTTGTTATCTATTTGTATATTAGTGCGAATCGCTTGTGGCTTTGTGCGGTTTGAATACTTCCTAGTCGCTGTCTTTTCTTCTTTGGAAATTTTGCCAAGTACTGGAATTTTAGTCGCTCGAACTGCCGAACTAGAATGCGGTTAGAATACTTTACCTTGCAGGTTGAGCCGTGCGGCCTGATATCTAACCGCGATTTGACAACCACTACTGTAGCTGCGTAGGAAATCAATAAATTGAGATGATCCCGGAGTCTTCGGCACAGAAGATCAAAATGCGAGCTAAAGCAATGGCGATGTGGTCTGACAAAGCTCCAGCCGTTAGGACCGACGCGACTTCTGCCTTCCATTTGGTGGATCATAAGGAAGGCCGGCTTACCCAAGCCGAGCTCGACAGCTTTGCAGAAAAGCATACGAAAGACAGCCCGCTGCTTGCGCGGCTTCCGCTACCTCACGAGCGGATTAACACCTCCGTAGCCAACCAGATCGCTATCCCAATCGATCACTTTGACTGCGGCTTAGGCTTCCCTGTGCTAATGGAAGCCGTTGCGGTCTTTGACCACTACGGAGTAGTGCCAGGACAGCTGCCGCCGAACTCTATTGCGGCGATTTACAGCTTCATCTCCTACCTCAGGTCGGAGAGAGTTCGCTTCTCAATGAAGCTGTTCAGAGAATGCTTTTCGGTCCGGTCTATTCCGGACTCTGGGACAAAGATCTTCAGAGGGCATCTGTACTTTGGCTGCCGGGGGCTAAAGGTCGTCAACCTGGTGAACAAAATCCCGAATTGGTCAGAAAGATACCTGATCTTCGAGGGTCAACTCGGCCTCCTGCCGGTCAATCCTCAAGTTCGGGACGAAGCCGCTTTTGGCAGCAGCGGACTGGACGGCATGGAGAAGGAGATCTTCAACTTCTTCAAGGGCAAGCAGCTCGACGTCACCCACTACCTCCCGCTGCTCCCGACTTTGGAGGATGTCCATGCGCAGGACAGTAAGTATCAGCCAGCCGAACTGCTCTGCTAGCCGCGCGGCTTACCAACTGACTTGTTAACTTTGCCTTGCAGCTGTCGTCGCGGTCCCGCTGAACAAGCCGCTAACTCCTAGCGGCCTAACCCTTACACAGTGAGAGAAAAGGGCCAAGAGGGCCAGGCCGGAGTGGGCTGGAGAGGAAGGAGCATCGGACTCCTCGAGCGACTTCACGCTGCATGGTATGGGCAGCCGCTTGAAGGATCTCCGCAGCAACCCCACCATGCAGTGGAGTGCCGACGACGAATCAGTCCAGATTTCCACCGCCCTCCCTAACTGGGGGAAGCCACGCCTCCGCGGCTGGCGCGGCTTTGTATGGTAGGCGCAACCTAAAAGCGCTGAAAAAGATACCAGCAGAGGACTTCTCGCGGTTTGCTGCGCAGGTCGGCGCGAGAAGCTTCGTGGCTAACCACTATATGGGCCTGGCCCATAGGCGGTTAGTCGCAAGTGAAGGCGACCTGAAGTGGCAACTCGCCGAAAAGGAGGAAGAAAACGCACGCTTGAAGGAGCTCAATGCGGTAAGATATTACCTGATTTATGCGACCTCATTTAACAAGCCGCTCGGACTGACCATCTTCCTTCCTTGCAGAAAATATACGATCCGGCCAACTCGGCCTTTCAGGACGCGGTCTTTCCGCAGCTTGTCCAAGGGATCGACGGAGCGCTGAAACGCCTTTGAGATCGCGGCGGCCTCGCCCCGGGATTCACCGACTTCACCTGCGCCGACCTGTATCCACCCTTGAAGAAAAGGGTGGCCGCGGTTTACCGAGCTCTGAAGGGCAAGGAGAAGGTCGATGGAGAGGGCGAGGGCAAGGCAGAAGAGGAAGAGGAGGACAGCGAGGGAAGTACGAGCGAGAGCCCTTCTTCAGAAACCGGCGGTCAAGCGTCTGAGACCGCGCGGGTTATTGCCAGCACGTCAGAGACCAGGGGCACTGGCAGTTCGTATTCATCCTCGTCTGACAAAGGCGACTACTCGCCTTCTGAGGTCGACATCGACGATGAACTGGACTCCGGCACTCCTGCGTCTAAAAGACTGTCGAATAGCTAGGATAGATTACTTGTAATAGTTTTTACATTTTTTGAGACTGCCGGTAATATTTTGTAAACCGCGCGGTCTACCTTTTATACTCGACATTAGAAATGAAAATATTTTACCTTTTGTGAGAATCTATTGTGATTTTACTTACTTGTTTGTTTATGCGGCTTAATCTTTCTTACTCGTTTCCGGCTTAAGAACTCTCATCGATGACTCCACCGAATAACTACCACCTTTTGCTCCGGTTAAACTCGAGTAGAATACCGGTAACCAGATATATTAGTCGTCTGCGAATTTATAACAATCCGATCATCCTTGAGCGTATATAGAGCAATAAGCCGGGCGGTCAGGAGATTATTCGCCAAGAAGATAAGGCAGTTCAACTGTTAAAGGTTCATATTCAACCACGAAGTCCCACAATTAATGTATAGGCCGTAATTTTATTGGAGATGAAGAAGATACATGGCGATCGACAAGCCGCTCGGCTAAGGGGATAAACTGGATAGATATTGTAAAAACCAAGCTGATTGTGGCGGCCTGTCCGAACTTTAATACGAAACTCGCTTCCCATAGGAGAACTACTGAACGATAGAGTTAAACATATTGCGACTTCTTTACATAGCAAGCCGCGAATTGATTTGAATGAATACCATAAGCCGGCGGACTAGAATTAGTTGACAGGATCAAGTCGGCCGAATTCCAGAATATATTAGTAATAATCCGAGAGATATTTCATAGCCGAATAGAATAAATCGAAATATGTAACCGCGCGGTCTGCGGACTGTGCAATATAAATCGACTAGGCTGTAAGACCGTGAGACGGTGGATAAGCTGGAACGGATAATTACGAGGTCTATGAACTGACCAGCATATCGATAATCATATGTGAAAACCATAATTTATCTACCACTGCAACTTGCAGGTTGAAAAGATAACGAAAACTCTGCCTGCACTGTCTTACAACATAAAGTGAGAATCATTACTCTACTAAAGAAGATCTCATTTCAACTCATCTGCGAATGATTCGAGCAGGGTTTACATCTGCGACTGATGTCGTGCGGGATTATGTCTGTGACTGATGTCGTGCGGGATTGCCACTACATATCTGCGACTGATGTCGTGCGGGATGTGGAGGGCCAAAAAAGTAATATTATTTTTGTTATAAGTAAATATCCACATACGTATGTCAACGTTAAGTGTAAAGCTAAGAAGCAAAATTTAGAGGGCATATGAATGCTTATTTCTAGAGGAAAGCTTAGTAAAAGGATATGGGCTTGAAGCCTGATTGAACCCAATTGTCGATGATCGTTGAGAGATATTTGTGAAGCTGGATGCTGGTGAGGACTGATTTGTTGCTATATCTATTACAACTGTCATTATCAAAAGAAAAGAAGCAAATGCAAGAAACTCCGAACACATGGGAGATATACGAAATATGTAAAAGAAAGACAAACAAGATACTACCGCTTCTAACACTTCCACTATTTAACAACATAATCTTCATTTGCAACATCGGCTTTATCAGTGGAAAATGTGCTGGAAGATCATAGGACAACATAGTCTTGTAATTTCCCTGCCCTTGCAAATTGATCTGCTAGTTTCCGGAGAGCCCGACAATCTTCTGTGTTGTGACCAATATCCTTATGATATTTACAAAAAAGTTCTTCATGTCGATGTTCGATCTTCGATTTCATACGTCGAGGCTTTTTAAATTCTTTCATACTAGCAAGAATTGGCAGAAGATCTTCCATAGAAATTTTGAACTTGACATATCTGTCCGAGTACCTTTCATACTTGAGTGTTTTTGGATCAAAAGACATGATAAGGCAAGCTTCTATACACTCTGTTGATTTATCCTGTTGCGAAGGTTCTGAAGCATTTCAGGAAGAATCGGGCTGTTGATGATAAGAATCTTTCTGATATTCCTAGCCATTTGATTTAAGAAGGATATGTAGTTGGCATTTGCTGCTTCACCCATTATGAACTGATTAGCTGTTTTAATAAGATCTCCATAGGTCTTTGGCTCCTTTTTGCTAACTTTAAATTTAAGAGGACCTTCTCGAAGTCCGCTTATCAAGGCATATTTGTAAAAGTCTGGAGGAACGTTAACGATATCGAGCGTTTCCTTTTGAAACCGATCAACGAAATGAGCGGTAGATTCATCAACTTCCTGCTTGATTTGGAAGAGAGCTACTGGGTTTCTCTTCCGCTTCCTGAAAGTATAAAATCTCAAAAGGAACTGTTTTTGAAAATCCCCAAAGCAAGTGATGGACCGAGAAGGTAATCCATGAATCCACTCCTGAGCAAGACCGTCAAAGGTCATTAGAAAAAGCTTGCATTTGATTCCATCTGACATGGCTTTTAGAGAAGCAGCCGCTTCAAATGCTTGTAGATGTGAAACTAGATCACTAATCCCAGAATAACGTGGCAAGCGAGGCTCTCTAAAATCATCAGCAATGGTATCCCAGCGAATTTGATCAACGAACGGAAAAGAAACTTCTTCTCTGTAGAGAGGTGTCTGCTTCGTGCAAGTCTGAAATGCATCCTTAGCTACATTCTCGGGATGAGAACCATCTTGCCTCATTAAGGAATCCCGCATAGATGATAAGAAATTTCTGTAATTCCTTGGGAGATTCATTGCAAATGATAGATAACAATAAACACATACTAAGAGACCGCCGGACAGTTACAGTCTGACCGAGCGGATAGAATGGCCAGCGATTACTGAGCAAGTTAACCACCCTTGCCGCTGCTTGCTCGACTAGCCGCTAAGCACTAGCGGCCGAGCGGTCTGACAATATCTAGCCGCGGATTTCACCAGCTAACCGAGATCTGAAGGTCGCATGTTAACTGTTGATGCACGAAATGCGACGGGGAAAACGGGCACCACCAGCTAACCGTTCGAGCACTGGGGAAGGTATTGGGAAAAGACTGTCAGCTAGTCGGTTACTAGTGGCTAGGAATGGCGGTTAGGACCGGATAGAAAAAAGGAAGAAAGGGCCGCTACCAGCGGCAACACCAGAGTTCGCCCGCCGCGGCCTGAATGCCTCTCCTGCGGCGGGCTTTCCTTTTATAAGAAATTAAGCGATTACACTTAGAAAGGAAAGAAGAAAGGAAGAAGCCGGTCGGACAATAGACCGCAAAGGACTAGAATCGAGGCCGCAGCTCTTAACAAGCGAGCTCTTGGACTCGAGTCAGCGTGCTTTGGGTGTACTCCCGCCCCCTATTTATAGGCTTGGGGGCCTGCCCAAACGGGCAGGGCTAAAATTACCGACTGCCCGAGGTACAAGAGAATCGGGCAGCGGTGACGGGAATCGAGAAGAAGAAGAAAAGCCAAGAGACAGGCCGAGCGGCCTGGCGATCTTCTTCTGCCGTGCTGCAGGACTCGGCCTCTGGGCGGGCTGGTCTGGACCTCCTCTGACGGCGACCTGGGACATAGGTCGCGCAGCTTGGGCAAGGACAGGCCGACCCTTAGATGATGGCTGGACTGGAACTGGCGGCGGTCTGACGTAGAGGCCGCCCGGCTTGTCTGACAATAAGCCGGCTAGCTGAGAACGGCGGCTGGAAATGACAAGCCGCCCGAACTGAAAAGACTGGAGAACTAGTCGCGGATTCTGGGTTAACATATTTAGCCAAAAATTCTCTAATAAATTAACTAGCACTCAAAATTGAGTAAAGTGCAAACAAGGTAAGATTGAAATTATAAAAACCATAACTTGAAAGAAACTTAAGGAAAAAAATGCAACCTACTACTTATGCTCTCCCAATATTTTATTTTAAAAACTAAGACAATGATATTGGCTAAGGGGTTTAGGGAGGAAATCATCATGAAGAGGTCTTTCATTGGAGGTGATCATCATTATATTTTTTTTTCTTCACACCCCACCAAATTTGTTTTTTTTTTAAAATATATGTAATACCAGAAAATGATAGACTAACATCTTATCACTTCCCCCGACATATATGAACTTTTAATTCCTCTCTTCATTTTTGGGTTACATATATGTACCAGTGAATAATGAACTAACATCTCCTTATTCCCATGACATATGATCTAACAATAAAAGAAAGAAAAAGAGAATTGGGTAAGGATAAGGGGTTAAACATGATTTTAGAAAATAAACTAAAATACTAGAGAGCAACTACTAGTAGATTGAGATTTCCTAAGAATCTAAAAACATGAAGTAATAATCATTAGAATCCAAAATTGTTAAGCAAAATTACTACAAAATTGAAACTATTTAAAATAAAAGAGAAAAAGGGCTAAATAAATTACTCTAAGCAAATTAAAATAATAAAATTATCCTCAAAACTAAATAACTTAATATTAAATTTAACTAAATATGATGAAATAAAAGATTAGCAAATAATAAAAAGAATGCTTATAAACAAACTCAAACTAAATTTCTGAAAATAACAAAAAAGCTAAGCATGAGGTTTATTATATTTGTTTATTTTTCTAACATTTTTCATTTTTTTGGGTTTTTTTTTAATTTTGCAATCTGATTTTTTTTTGGAATTTTTGATTTTATAATTTTTTTGGTTTTTGATAAGGCAAAATAAAAGCAGTACTAAAGAAACTTAATAAAACTATACTAATCTTTTTTGTAGAAATTTAAAACATTTTTTTTTGAAAAGAAAGAAAAAAATAAAATAAAACAACTAAACCCTCCACCATGCTTGAATTTTGCATTGTTCTTAATGAAAAATAAAAATAAGAAAGAAAAAGGAAGAAGAAAGGGAGGGGGGATGCAATAAAGTAAATAAATAAAAATAAAATGACTTCCCCGGATTCGTAAGGCTGAAAGCTGATTTCTCTCCCCCATGCTATAGTTGGACACCGGCAAAGGCCTATGGAAGAGAGGAAAGGATGGAGCTAAACGAACAACCGGAGTTTTTATTCCTAGAAAACAAAACAAAAAGAAAAAGAAAGAACAAAAAGGATAAGTAAGGGGTGCCTCCCAAGAGCGCTCTTTGTTTAACGTCATCTGAGCCCGACGTTATTTGTTAGCTAAATGGAAAATAAAAACTGAAATGAAGAGGTAACTCCCTAAGTATGCGCTTAGGGGAGTAAATCAAAAAAAATTGAAGGATCGCACCGACATGCGGTGGAATCTTCAAGGGAATTATGCCCAAAAGTGAACGGACGGAGTTATAGATGAACTCCGCCATATGTAAAATGGGAAAGAAGGGGTCGTCAAAAGAAGAAGAAAAAAAAGAAGAAGAAATAGAAAGAGAAATAAAAGAAGTAGAAGAAGAAATTTCATCAACGGAAATTTCACAAGGAGGAGAGACTTGTGAAATTTCGAGAGAAGAAGGGGTAGAGAGAACTAAAGGAGAATCATCTAAAATAAAAGAAGAAGAAGAAAAAGGTTCGCTAAAAATAGAAAAATTTGGAACAGTTAAAAATTGAAGCGAAATGGAATCACAAAACATCTTCAGAAGGAGAAATAGGAGACGTCTTGTCATCCTCAACGGGTAAGAAGCTCACTTGAATATCTATAGAGGTGTCTTCCAAAGGAGGAAGGAAACAATCCGGGATACTCGAATAGTTATCCTCCTCGAGAGGAACAAGACAAGCCGGGATATCCGGTGACTCATTACATGAAGAAATTTGAGGAGACGGAGAATAATACGAAGAAAATGAAGCGGTCTCACGAGAAAAATAATCCATAATGGTTTTGAAATGCGAATTTATAGTATCAAGAGAAGTTTGCAATTCAAAATACCCATTATCGATTGAATTAAAATTTAGAGGCGCAGCGCTTTACGGGGTAAAATCATAAGAAAAATAAGACGGGTTCCCCATCTCCAAGTAGGATAAAATTTGGAGTAAGGGTCAAATTGGACATTTTGACCTTCCCCAGAAAAATTAAAATCAAAAGAGGGAGTAAGGGTCAAACTGTTATCAAAGATTAAAAATAATTTTTTTGATATTTTTTTTTGAAAGTAGAAAAATTTTAAAAAAAATTGTTTTTTTAAAAAAATTCGTAGAAGTAATAAACTCGATGCTTTCGTAATATCGCCAAAAATATCCCCAGCAACGGCGCCAAAAACTTGATGGGCTAAAACTCGAACATGCAAGTGTACCTATCGAATCGTAGTATCAATGTCATATTAAAACTCGGGACAGGCAAGTACTATTACTCACAACGACTCTATTATCCTACCGAACAATTGATGGGTTTAAAAATTAAAATGAACTAAGCATAATTAAAAGAGAAATAAAATTTTGCGAAAGAGTGCTCGATCGACGATTCACTTTGAAATAAAATAACGAAATAATTTAGTTTAATATTTGCAATACTATTAGGACCGTGATGGATCCGATATTAGGAATTAATCTCGCTAGAGCATTAAATCCCCTAACTTGTAGACGTTTTGACTGAAATTTCTTTACAAGTCAAAATGGCCTAAAGTCGCATTACCGAAGTGGCTCGTACTATTGGATTTGACTCCAATCCGGAGGATTTACGTCATCCTATCTCTAGGGTTGCGTTCAACGCCTTCCTTCCTTGAGTGATCTTTCACATTAATGAGTCTCTCGAATTCTATGAAATGTGATCAATTGCCTACTACCGTATACCGGAATACGGAGTCGACACGATAAAAATCAAAGAGAGATCAAAAATAGGAAAAATACAAATGCAAACATAAAATTTAAGATGAGTTATTTTATCGCAAAGCTCATCGCGATCAGGCACAAAACAAAGTTAGCTACGCATGATAGAAAGGGAAACCATGAAAGAAAAAGAAAAGATTTCATTTGCATTGCTTGATAAAGTAAAACAGTACACAATATTAAAAAGACAAGACTATATTATGAAGAAAAATTACAACAATAAAAGAAAACTACAACAAGTAAATAAAAGAAAAGAACTACTAACACTCTTGAACTAGCACTCTCTACCAAAAACTACTTCCAAAATAAGAGGCAAGGGGTTCCTTTTATAGGAGAGGGAGAAGGATCTAGAATGAGGGGAGACAAGGGGGTGGCCGGCCATGCTTGGTGGAGAGGGATCATGCATGAGTTTTAATGAGGGGAGAGAGAATGGCTAAATGCATGCATTTCATTTAAGGGAAATAACATAGAAAATATAAAATAGAGAGGGAGGGGATGAATGTGGAATAAAGAGGTGAGAAAGAAATAAAAGAGGGGGAAAGAGAAGGTCGGCCATGCATGAATGTGGAGGTGCATGCATGGATAAATTAATGAGGAGGGAGAGAGAGGTGGCCGACCACATGGTAGGCTTTTATGTGGGCTTTGTAGTGGGCTCGGGTAGGGTGGTGGGCTGCTCTTGGTCTTGAGTAGGCTGTTCCAAATGGAGGAGGTCTCGGCTTGGACATATGGGCTGCTCCATAGGCTCGGGTAGGGCTTGAAAGCTTGGGCTTGAACCTACAAATAAAAAGACAAAACAAACATGTTAGATATTAGAACATAATATTAATAATTATAACATAAACATAACATAACAATAACAAACATATCATAACAATAATTAAAGATTAAACCAAACATAACAAGACAAAATAACATAACATAAAATAAAACATAAAGAAAACTAGAGATTATTATAACATAAAAGACTTTTTAAAAAAGAAATAAAACATAACAAGTATAAAAATACTTAAAACATATAATTAAACTAGGAATTAATATATTATAAAAAGACATTAAAACATGAAATAACAAGCATAAAATATAAATAAACTTAGGCATTTAGGCTACTAAATTACCCAAAAAACGATGATTAAAAGTAGTCATCACCTGCTTAATATTCTTTTTGTAGAGGTTAGCATATATTTGCATGTTCTCTTCAGGTACTTGCAACTTACTTTTCTTTCATATCTGCTTCTTACTCTTCTTTTGTAGAGATTAGCAGATATCTGTTAGTTCCCTCCAGTTACTTGCATGTTATTATTCCTTCATATCTGCTACTTACTCTTCTTTTGCAGAGATTAACAGATATCTGCAGGTTCCCTTCAGGTACTTGCAACTTACTTTTCTTGTGTATCTATTGCTTACTCTTCTTTTGAAGAGATTACCAGATATCTGTAGGTTTCTTTCAGGTACTTACAACTTACATTTCTTTCATATCTACTGCTTACTCTTCTTTTTGCAGAGGTTAGCAGATATTTGCAAGTTCCGTTCAGGTACTTGCAACTTACTTTTCTTCCATATCTGCTTCTTACTCTTCTTTTGCAAAGATTAGCAGATATCTGTAAGTTCCCTCCAGATACCTGCAAGTTATAATTCTTTCATATCTGCTTCTTACACTCATTTTGTAGAGATTAGTAGATATCTGCAGGTTCCCTTCAGGTACTTGCAACATACTTTTCTTGTGTATCTGTTGCTTATTCTTCTTTTGCATAGATTAGTAAATATCAGCAGGTTCCCTTCTGGTACTTGCAACTTACTTTTCTTTCATATCTGCTTACTCTTCTTTTTGTAGAGGTTAACAGATTTTTGTAATTTTTCTTCAGGTACTTGCAACTTAATTTCCTTTCATATCTGCTTCTTAATCTTCTTTTTCAGAGATTAGCAGATATCTGCAAGTTCCCTCCAGGTACTTGCAAGTTAGTATTCTTTCATATTTGCTATTTACTCTTATTTTGCAGAGATTAGCAGATATCTGCAGGTTCCCTTCAGGTACTTGCAACTTAATTTTCTTGCGTATCTGTTGCTTACTCTTCTTTTGCAGAGATTAGTAGATATCTGCAGGTTCCCTTCTGGTACCTGTAATTTACTTTTCTTTCATAGCTGCTTCTTACTCTTCTTTTGCAGAGATTAGATGATATCTGCAGGTTCCCTCCAGGTACTTGCAAGTTATTATTCTTCCATATCTATTTCTTGCTCTTCTTTTGCAGAGATTAGCAGATATCTGCAAGTTCCCTCCATGTACTTGCTTGTTATTATTCTTTTATATCTGCTTCTTACTCTTCTTTTGCATAGATTAGCAGATATTTGCAAGTTCCTTCAGGTTCCCTCCAGGGATTAGCAGATATTTACAAGTTCTCTTCATAGCTCAACAGAAGACATTCACAAGTCTTCTTGGTTTTGCAAGAGCAATTCATGTACACACAAGAAGTGCCTTTTTTCGCATGCATTAATTCTTCCTTTGCAGGAGAAAAATAAGCATTAACAGACTTTTCTGAGGAGAGACATTAGGTTCTACCTCTCCCTACCTCTTATTTTTCTACCAGATTCCCGAGGGGAGGATCACGATTTTCACGAATCTCCTACTTTTTTGAAGTTCTCTTCGGGACTTAAAAAAGTACGGGGATTATGTTAACCCAAAAATAGGCGATCCCTCCAAGGCGGCCATTTTCTAGTTTTCTTCTACAGGTAGCTTGGCTCAAAAGGTCTAGTCCGCCCAAAAAGGGTCTACCTGATCTTTGAGGCTGCCCAGCAGGTGCAGCCCTCCTTCTGAGTCTGCCCAGTAGGGGCAGCCTACTCTTCGTCCGCTCAGCAGGTGCAGCCTATCTTCTAAGTCCGCCCAGCAAAGGCAACCTGCCTTCTGAGTTTGCTTAGCTGGGGCGGCATGCTCTTCGTGTCCGCCCAGTAGGGGCGGCATGTCTTCTGAGTCCGTCCATTAGTGGCGGACTGCTCTTCGTCCGCCCAGCAGGGCCGGCCTGTCTTCTGAGTCTGCCTAGTAGGGGTGGTCTGCCTTCTGAGTCCGCGCAGTAGGGGCAACCTCTTCTTCAAGTCTACCTAGCAGGAGTGGCCTTCCTTCTGAGTCTGCATAGCAGGGGCGACCTACTCTTTGAGTCCGCCCAGTAGGGGCGGCCTGTCTTCTGAGTCCACCTAGTAGGGGCGGCCAACCTTCAGAGTCTGCCCAATAGGGGCGGCCTGCTCTTCGAGTCTGTCCAGTAGGAGTGGCCTGCTCTTCGAGTCCGCCCAGGAAGGGTGGCCTACTTTTTGAGTCTAGCTAGCATGGGCGGCCTGCTCTTCAAGTCCACCTAGTAGGGGCGGCCTGTCTTCTAAGTCCGCGCAGTAGGGGCGGCTGTCTTCTGTCTTCCAAGCAGTGGTGGCCTGCTCTTCTAATTCGCCCAACAGGAGCGGCTTGCCTTCTGAGTCCTCCTAGAAGGGGTGTCCTGCTCTTTGAGTCCGCCTAGCAGGGGCGGTTTGCCTTCTGAGTCCGTCCAACAGGGGCGGCCTGCTCTTCGAGTCTGGCCAGTAAGGTCAACTTGTCTTCTGAGTCTTCCCAGCAGGGCGGCCTGCCTTTTGAGTCTGCCCAGCAGCCGCGGCCTGCTCTTTGAGTCTGCCCAGTAGGGGCAGCTTGCCTTTTAAGTCTGCCCAAACCATAAGGGTGACGTCAGTAAGCCCAGTTCTAGAAGATTCCTCCCCAAGCCTATAAATAGGTCCCCATACCTCTTCAGAAGTGTATGACAGAGAGAGGGTATTAATGTTGCGGATATAGAAAGTTAGTTCGCATATCCTGCCTGGCAACCTGTGCGTCCTGAAGATGCAACCCGCGCGGCTTGAGGCAGCAACCTGCGCGGCCTGAGGCAGTAAGCCACACGGCCTGAGGTAGCAACCTGCGCGGACTGGCAACCTGTGTGACTTGAGAGACCTCCATTCTCCTATCCACCGGCCTTCTCTCCCTCCTGTTGTATTCCCTGTTTTCCTTTGTATGTAAATGAACATAACCTCAGATATAATACTGATTCTTAATCAAAGGAAAGCTCGTCGCAAGAGTGGCATTTAAGCCGTGGCGGGCGTAGTCTGCTGTTGTCACTGTCAGCGACCCCCTCTTCTTCTCAAATCCTCTCCTCTCTCAGCAAAAACATCAACCATCAAAGCCTAACCGTCAAAGTAACCTTCTGCTTGATAGTTCCTCATTGACCTCCCAATATCCCTGCAACCCTTGATCAAGCGCGTGCTCCACTCTCGAGCGTCCAGAAGCATTAACTTCATCTCTATCAACCTCTTCACCTCATCCTAGTGAGACTGAAAACCGTTATCTGCTGGTGCCCGCGGCCCTCCATTTCCACGCATCAACAACATTACAGTCTGCGAGGACTGGGCTAGGAGCATTCTTTGGCAGCCTTTATTCAAAGGGAGAGAAGCCCAGTCCACCGATGAAGACCAAGAAAGTAGTGAAAAGAGGTGGAGCGACTTTTCACCTTGCTAGAGAAACTTCCCGAAAGGATAAGCTAGTAGTTGAGATAGTCCGCCACATTAATGAACCTGCTCGCAAGAAGTCCGTGGAAGCCACCACTTCCCATAATGTGAATCCACCCAAAAGTGCAGACGAAGCGCTGATTCCGCCTACGATGACTAAAAAAAACCCCGCGGACTCTGCGGACCTGGATGTGTATCCGTCTGCTTCGAGAACACTTATGTTGCGCATAAACACGGAAAACGAGGTTTCCTCATTAGATGTCCAGGATGTTGGAACACCCTATTATTAATTTGGGTCAGGATCACTCTGTCAATAGGATTGTTGCTTTAACCTTGTTGTATAGAGAAAAGGTCAACTAGTTAGGTCTAAGTCTTAGGACTTAGGGTTGAAGATTTCCCCAAGATCTCCTAGTTCAGATGAAGAAGCCAAGAAGAAGAATTGAAGTTGTCTTCGAGCTCAGATCGACGAAGCGTCGAACTCAGTTCGACTATCTCCAAGTTCAGGCTGACAAAGTGTCAACCTCAGTTCGACGATCTCTGGGCTCAAGTCGACGAGGCATCAAACCCAGTTCGACGATCTCTGAGCTCAGATCGATGATTTTTGTCCAAGTCAAATTCCAATATCTCTGAGCTCAGTTCGACGATAGTTGAGCTCAGATCGACGATTTTATTTTGAGATCGATGATTTCTGGGATTTTATCAGCTTGTTAAGGATTTCAAATATTTTCAAATCAGAGCATTTAATGAAGAAGATTTCTAGCCGTTATAATAAATCTAGAGCAAGTTTCAAGGAAACAAAGAAGGAATGTACTTAGGTTATTTCCTCCAGAGATAGTTGATAATTAAGAAAAGCATTTATGACTTTACTAACGGCTATTATCAAGATTTGACGACTACATCATTCAGAGAGAACAAGAGACACAGCAGTATACTCAGAACATACATAGAGACACAGAGATTGAAAAAGAAGATCAATAACTCCGAAAACAGAACAAGTTTTCTTTCTAATTCCTGCTGATTAAAAGTCTTCATCATTCACACTCCAGACAACAAATATTTCAGTTCTTGCTGAAATCATCCTTTGCTTGAGCATTACTTTTCATTGAAGACCTATCACCCTTACAATGCTTCCAGCTCCTGAACTCTTGCTCATCTTGGGGGGAACTTTGACAATATCTCATCCACTTGTGTTTCTCTTTGATTGTTGACAGAGAAGACAACTTCACCATTTTCCTTTTTCCTTTCCTGTAAAAGGGTTTTTGAACTCCCTTCAAAATTTTTGCTTTGCTTCCTGAGACCTAATCAAAATTCAGTGGTGGCAAGACACCTGATCAAAAAATCTGGTTTGGTTTTTGAGCACCTGATCAAAAGCTCATTGGTGCCCAGGACACCTGATCAACTCATCCTGCAGTGGATTCCTACCAAGGGTGGTAGAAGAGTGGATGTACCAAGGTTTTGGGGAACAACTATAGCTCTTTGTGTCTTCTAGATTGCTTGCTCTTTCTTGTGCTGTGTGCTGTGAATTTATCCCTTTGTAGTTGTTTTATTTCAGTTTCTGCTTAGCACTCTACACTTATTAAATAAAGTCTTCCACTGCTAGAATAATTTTTTTAAATTTAGCAAAATTATTTTAAATCGCTCTATTCACCCCCCTCTAGAGTGAAGGATTGATCTTACCCTCACTTTCAATTGGTATCAGAGGGAGGTTGGTTGCTCAGCCAAATTGGTTGTTAATACAGACTAACATCTGAACTAAAAGATCTATCTTAAGATCCATTCTTATAGAGGGTTATTTTTTATTATATCTATTTTAGTTTAAATTCATGGCACAAAACAAGGATTATGCAAGCACCAGACCTCCAGTGTGCAATTTCTCCAAGTTTGCACTTTGGAAGGCAAGGATTAGATTGTACATGAATTCTATTGATGAGGATATATTTAATTCTGTTTTTACAGATTGTCCAAAGCCTCCTGCAAGCACAAGTACAAATGTTGTTCCACCTCCTTCAGGAAAAGATGCTGATATAAAGAAATGGAAGGTTATTGATGCCAAAGCTACGAACATCCTGGCACAGACAATGCCTGATGATATCTTTCAAAAGGTAGCTGAATGCAACTCAACTAAGTAAATTTGGGACAAACTACTTGAGATTATATCAGGATTAGCTGATGAGAGGAAAGACAGAAGATCTCATCTTATCACCCAATATGAAAATTTCAAGAAAGCAGAAAATGAGTCAGTAGCTGACATGTACAGCAGACTAAGTCTGATTGTCAGTGAACTCAAAACTTTGGACAAGGAGATCTCTCTCACAGAGATCAATGAAAAAAATTCTAATGTGCTTCTCCCGCACTTGGTATTCAAGAATCTTGCCAATCAAGGATGCTTGAAGTCTGAATGAGATTACCACAGAAGCTCTATTGGGCAAGCTCAAATCCTATGAGCAGCTCATCAAGAACAAAGAAGAAGAGCAGAAGACAATTTCTCCAACAGTTAGGAAGGAGAAATCAATTTCTTTCAAAGCCACACAAGAACGGCCTGAAGACAAAATCACAAGCAATGAAGAACTAATGAGTCTTCTAGTGAAAAGGTTTTAAAAAATGTCTAGGAAGGACTTCAGAAAAAGGTCATCCAGAGGCAAAGAAAAGACAAGGTATGATAAATCAAATAATAAAGAGATTATTTGTTATGGTTGCAGGAAACTAGGCCACATACTGCCTGATTGTCCAGAAAGTCAAAATAAGGACAAGAAGGACAAGAGAGAAAAGAGAAAAGATAAAGACTCTAGGAGAAATCACTATGACAGATCCTCTTCCAGCAAGAACAAGCACACTAGGAAGGGATTTGTTGCTGAAACATGGAGTGCAACAGAAGAAGAATCTGATGCATCATCAAGCTCAAGTGATGATGAAGATGATGCATAAGAAAAGGAATTTTGCATGATGGCAATCAATGCATCTCAGAACAACACTAATTCAGAACATGAATCTGAATCTGAGCCAGAGCTAGAAGAAGATCAGGTAATTGACTCATTTGATTTTAATTCTGAGGACTTCAAGTCTGAATTTAAAGCACTGTGTTTAGATCTACTCAATTCTTAGAAAGAAATTATCTCTTTCAGAAATAAATTTTCTGAATACAGTACCTTAAGTTCAGATAACCTCAAACTCTCAGATGAGTTAGAATGTTGTAGAGAGCAGATAGCTTCACTGAAAAGTGAACTATCTGAGGCCAAGAAGTTTGAAGAAACCCTTAATGGGAGAAGTATCAAACTGATGGACATCATAAGCATAGTGAACTCAAGACTCAATAGTACACTGGGCTTGGGTGCTTCATCCAGCCAAGCTATTGTGTTAACAACTCCCATTAAATTTATTTCTGATAAAGGAAAAGGAGTTGTGGAGATAGCTAGAAAAAATGCTGATCTACCCAAAAAGAACAAAGTTCAACAGATATCGTCGAACAGAGCTCGACGATCTTCGAACAGAGCTTGGCAATCTTCGAACAGAGCTCGGCGTTTTCATGCTGAATCGTCGAACTCAGGTCGACGATATCTGATCTATGAACACAGGCAAGATCGAACGCTGAACGGAGCTCGACGGTCTGAGCCAAGATCGTTGAACTCAGTTCCACGATCGTCGTACGGAGCTACGAGATTTGACCAATTCTCAAAGGGTACATCAAAAGTTAATTCTAGATATCCTACATCTCAAGGGTTCAACCCTTATACTAAATGGATAATTCCTCCTAGGAGATATCATCCTGAAGGGTATAAGAGTCAACCAGAGATGTCTTTCATTTCTGATTTCAAAGGTTATCAAGCTAGACCATGGTAAACTGGTTCAAAAATAAATGAAATGTTATTTTTGCAGGTGAAGACCTATCCAACCATGGACCAGTATTGGTATCTGGATAGTGGGTGCTCCAAGCACATGACAGGAAGCAAGGATAACCTGACATCCTTCAAGGCTAAACATGGATCCAAAGTCATGTTTGGAGATTCAAACTTTGGACAGACAAAAGGATTTGGTGCAGTCCAAATAGGATTAGTAACATTCAAGAAGGTAGCATATGTGGTACTAAAGCACAATCTTATCAGTATCAGTAAGCTATGTGATGAAGGCTACCAGGTAACATTCAACAAGTCTTTATGCTTCATCAAAGAAGAACAACACAACTGTGTTGACAGGTAACAGAAGAGGTAACATCTATCAAGTAGATTTTCATTCAACTAAGGTAGACATCTATTTATTTAATTCTCTTAGCAAACCTAATGAATTATGGCATAAGAGACTAGGGCATATACCTTAGAACCATTACTAGGCTATCCAAGGACAATCTTGTTAGTGGACTACCTTTTGGCCCTACAAGAAGGAAGGACTTTGCAGGTCTTGATATTTAGGCAAGCAAACTAAAAACAGTTTTAAGTCACTTAATAAGAGTGATTCACCTAGGATTTTGTATTTATTACATATGGATCTATTTGGACCCATTTCTGTACAAAGCCTACGAGAGAAATCTTACACTTTAGTAGTTTTAGATGACTTCTCTACATTCACATGGGTGTTCTTTCTGAGGAAAACGTCTGATAACTTCAAAAGTTTGACAGAGTTTCTCAAATGTATACAGATTGAGTTCAATACTTACATAGCCCTGATCAGAAGTGATCATGGGATAGAGTTTGATTCTCTTCTTATGCAAGAGTTCTGTCAGAAGGAAGGGATCAGGTACACTTTCTCAGCTCCTAGAACTCCTCAACAAATGGGGTAGCTGAAAGGAAGAATAGAACCCTTATTGAATCTGCCACAACATTATTGACAGATGCTCACCTCCCTCTATCCTTTTGGGCAGAGGCTGTGAACACTTTAAACTATGTTTTGAATAGGAGTTTGATACATAAGCTAAAGGACAAGACTCCCTATGAATTACTTAAAGGGAAGAAACCTAAAGTTGATTATATTAGGATTTTTGGTTGTATTTGCTACATTCATAACAACAATAAGAAATACTTAGCAAAAATTTAAACCAAAGCTGATGAAGGAGTGTTTCTGGGATACTCCATGATCAGTAAGGCCTGTAGGGTTTTTAATAAATAATCTCAAAAAATTGAAGAATCTGTGCATGTTTATTTTCATGAAACTAACATGTCTTTCAAGGAGAAGAGCACTTCTACCATAGACTCTTTGCAGGTACATTCTATATAAGAAAATTTGGACAGGCTACATATCATTGAACAAGATCCATCACCTTCATCCATTCAACAAGAAGCTGAAAGCAGTGAAAATGAAGATGACAGTCAGATCTTAGCAAGTCATGGTGTCTATCCAAATGAAGAGCCAGTTATTGTTCCACAAGAGGAAACAACAACACAGGTTTGTGAACAATCAACAATCATTGTTGATTTAGTAACATCAAGAGATCATCCAATCTTCCAAGTGATTGGAGACATCTCAGCTGGTGTGCAAACCAGAAACCAATTCAATCAAAATCTGATGCACACTTGCTTCCTTTCTCAAATTGAACCTCAATCAATACAAGATGCAGAACAAGATCCAAACTGGATCATTGCAATGTAAGAGGAATTAAATCAATTTGAAAGAAACAAAGTTTGGGAACTAGTACCAAAGACAAAGAATCATCCCATTGTTGGAAAAAATGGGTATTCAGGAACAAGCTAGATGATCAAGGAGATATAGTAAGAAATAAAGCAAGGCTGGTTGCTCAAGGATACTCTCAAGAAGAAGGCATAGACTATGACCAAACCTTTGCACCAGTTGCAAGGTTTGAAGCCATAAGAATCTTCCTGGCATATGTAGCTCACAAGAAGTTCAAAGTTAATCAAATTGATGTCAAAAGTGCATTCCTCAATGGTGACATCAAGGAAGAGGTTTATGTAAAATAACCCCCAGGTTTTATCTCTATAAATCACCCTGATTTTGTTTATAAATTGCATAAAGCATTATATGGTCTAAAACAAGCACCAAGAGCATGGTGTGAGACCCTAGCTTGCTTTCTCTTGGAAAATGATTTTAAAAGGGGTAGAGTAGACCAAACTCTTTTCATTAGAACCCATAAGTCCAATATCCTACTAGTACAAATCTATGTAGATGACATTATCTTTGGTTCTACTGATTCAAATTTGTGCAAAAGGTTCTCCAACCTAATGCATTCTAAATTTGAAATGAGTAGCATGAGTAAGCTATCCTTCTTTCTAGGATTGCAAGTCAAACAAAATGCTGATGGCATCTTTATTTCTCAAACTAAGTATGCAAAAGAATTGGTTAAGAAATTTTGTATGTCTGAAGCATCCTCTATGAAAACACCTATGCCTATTAATGCTGTATTAGATGCTGATGAACATGCGAAACCAGTTGATCAGACAACATATAGAGCAATGATTGGCTCCTTATTGTATCCTACAGCTAGTAGACCTGATATAATGTGTGCTACATGCATATGTGCTTGATTCCAAGTCAGCCCTAGAGAGTCACACCTCACATGAGTTAAGAGGATTCTTAGGTATATGAAAAGTTGTCCAAATCTAGATCTCTGGTATCCAACTGATTCAGGATTTGATCTAACTGGATTTTCAGATGCTGATTATGCTGGATGTAGAGTAGACAGGAAAAGCACCAGTGGAACTTGTCAGTTTCTTGGTGACAGACTTGTCTCTGGTTTTGCAAGAAACAAACATCTGTGTCTACTTCAACTGCTAAAGTAGAACATATGCAGCAGGTAGTTGTTGCTCACAGATATTGTGGATTCAAAATTAGCTCCTAGACTATGACTACCACTTAGAAAAGTCCAAAATGTTTTGTGATAACACTAGTGCTATTTCAATAGCTCAAAATCCAGTCCTCCATAGTAGGACAAAAAACACAGAGATTAGATATCATTTCTTAAGAGATAATGTAGAGAAGAATAAAATTGAATTGGAATATATCCCAACTGATTTACAAAGGGGAGATATTTTCACCAACCCTTGGATGAAAAGAAACACACTTTCTTCCTTAATCAGCTAGGAATGTTAGATAGAGGAAGTCTTAATTAAGTTCCAAGACCTTTAAACCTAAAAAGAGACAAAGACTAGGCTAAAAATTTGAATTCCCTAGTTCTATAAGTTTTCTATGTCTCTGAACTGCGCTCGACGATTTTTGAAGATCATCAAACGGAG